>SJYA01003483.1:1715629-1755089 GCA_006410615.1 Neotragus moschatus
TGAGGGCTGGATCCGAAAGAGCAGTGGGATGGGCCTGTGACTGCACAGAGATAGATTCTGGCCTTGCATCTTCCACTCATCAAAGATGTGACTAAAGCCACTTACTCTCACTCAGAATCTGTTTCTTCACCTCTGAAATGGAATTTATATGACTTTCCTTGTTGGCCTCCACACTGTGGAAATTTTATTACATGTGTCTCTGTTGATGATTATTTAGGCAAAAATAAACACGCTTTCCCCAGGAGAAAGTTGAGTTCCCAATTATTAATTTATAACAGATATCTTCCCATTACCACATTTGTGTTATAAGAGAAAATATTTTTTTCTAACATCTTCTAAGAATATTCTTATTCTTATGTCTTCCCTAGTCAGAAACCTATATCTCTATGAATCAATACTCAGCAAATAAAATGTATGGCTCTCATGGACTGAATTATTCATGTCTTAAAGCCCTAACCCCAATTTGATGATGTTACTTGGAAATGGGTTATTTGGGGGGATTAGATTTAGCAGAGTTTTTGAGGGTGGGGCCTTAATGATGAGATTAGTGTCATTCCAAGAAGAGGCATCAAAAAGCTTCTTCTCTCTTGTCTTTACTATGTGAGGGTACAGTGATAAGGCAATCATGTACAGGCCAGGAAGAGAGATCTCACCAAGAAATGAACACGCTGACACCGTGATATTGAATTTCTGGCTTCCAGAATTATGAGAAGATAAATTTGTGTTATTTAAGCCATTCATCTATAGCACTTAGTTATGTCAGCCTGAGCTGGCTTTGAGTTTTAGCTAGAGTTCATAGAGATACTCACTAAAAGAAGTAGATGGGCTTCCCTGGTGGCTCAGATGGTAAAGAATCCACCTCCAATGCAGGAGAGCCGTGTCCAATCCCTGGGTCAGACAGATCCTCTGGAGAAGAGAATGGCAACCCACTCCAGTATTCTTGCCTGGAGAATCCCTTGGACAGAGGAGCCTGGTGGGCTATAGTCCATGTGGTCACAAAGAGTCAGACATGACTCAGTGACTAACACACACTTAGAGATGCTCACTAAAAGAGGCAGATGAATCGAAACAACTCATGATGCTAAGGAAGTGACAGTGAGGCAGTGAGTACACATCCGATTTAAATGGCTTTCTGCATTGTGCTAGAGTTTCTAAACCTTAACTGGAAGATATTTAAACTTTAAAGACCCACAAGATAAAAGTACATTGAAGTCCTTTAAACTCAGCAAGCTTTCACACTGAGAGTATTTAAAGTTTAACTTGCCTCCCACAAGGTCCAAGGTACCAGTCAATATATAGAGAGGTCCTTTGAACACTCTTGTGCCAATTCAGGAGAATCCAGATATGCAAATTCATTTCCTGGCTTGGGAGGATCCCCTGGAGGAGGAAATGACAAACCCCCTCCAGTATTCTTGCCTGACAAATTCCATGGACAGAGGAGCCTGGCAGTCTGCCGTTCATAGGGGTTCAAACAGTCAGATGTGACTGAGTGACCGAGCACAGCACAACACAGCCCAGCACAGCACATAGTAGTCAGTATGAGTCCATAGTGTTTCAAGAATCTAGCAGTGACAGCACCATTAGTTTTCCTGCTAATTTTCATAATCATTCAACAGTAATGGATCACTATGATGAGCAAAGCAGTCTAGTTGCTGTGACCAAAAACCATATTTAGTCCTTTCCTCAGGAAGCTAGCATTCTCGTGGTATAAACTATGCCATGAAGAAGCACCAATAAAATGTTAGAAAAGTCATAAGTCATTAAGAAGAAAGGATCACTTCTAGTCCTGTATGACAGTTAAGCATAGAAAGCTCATGGAGACATTAGCATCTGAGTATACAGTTAAAGGATAGGGGCATATTGGACTCAAGATGGGGGAAAAAAGCAATGCAGATTCAGGCTGTCCTACAAGTCTTTATATAAATGGCACTGATAAAGGGTTTTGGGTGTTTCTGTTTGCTTGGAGCAGAAATATGTGGTATGAAAGAGAGAATTAAGGGATGAGGTTAAAAGGTAGGTTGAGTTCATTGTGGGGAAAAAATATATATATACTCAGTGCCAGACTAAGGAACTTTAATCTGGTCACAGAAAGCCAATGCATATTTTTGAAAGAGAGCAAAGCAATACGGCTACTGTGAACCACACTTTTTTGGCCCTCCCTCTGTGTTGGGAGAGATAGACCATGTTAACTTTATAGAGCAGGAAGGTGGTCAGCAAATTGTTCTTTAAAGAACCAGATAATCCCTATTTTAGGCTGGTGCACCATATTATTTCTTTTGCAAGAGCTCCATTCTGCTGCAGTTGGGAGAAAGCAATTCTAATGTAAATGGTGAACGTGACTGTGTTCCAATAAAACTTTATTCACAAAAATGAGCGGCAAGCTGGATTTGTCCCCTGAACCATTATTTGCCTATTCCTGCCAAAAAGGGTGAAATAGATTAGATTACTTTGTTGTTGATGATTTTTATGTATTTGCCATTTACGCTTTGTTGTAGCTTTCTTTGCAGTTTTCATTCTGGTGGTTACAAGAATGAGTTTTACTTTATCAGTCCTTAACAGAATACTAAAACGGATAGACCCACTCTCAAATGAGAAAGTAAGAGGTGGCCCAGGGGCTGGCTCAAATCCAGCAGCAAAGTCATGGAAGGCAGTAATCACAGCGGCTAACATGTATGGTGTCTGCCATATATCAAGTACTCTTCTAAATATTTTCACATATTAACACATTTAACCATTAAAAGAGCATTATAACATAGTTTTTTTTTAAATTGTTGATCATCTTTGCTGATGGGAAGAATGAGGCACATAAAAGTAAAGTGACTTGTTCAAGGTCACTTGCTTTGCAGAAAGCAATTCAGTCAGGATTTGAAACCACACATCTAGAACAAGATGCTGCATTATTTAAAAAAAATTTTTTTTTTTTTTTTACTGAGATATAGTTTATTTGCAGTGTTGTACTAGTTTCAAACGTATGGCACAGTGATTCAGTTATACATATATGTGTGTGTGTGTATATATATATATATTTCTTGCATTCTCTTCCATTATATGTTCTTACAGAATATCGAGTATAGTTCCCTGTGCTATATACTAGGTCCTTATTGGTTATCTATTTATATATGAAAGTGAAAGTGAAATTGCTCAGTTGTGTCCAACTGTTTGTGACCCCATGGACTGTAGCCTACCAGTCTCCTCACTCTATGGAATTTTCCAGGCAAGAATACTGGAGTGGGTTGCCATTTCCTTCTCCAAGGGATCTTCCTGACCCAAGGATCGAACCTGGGTCTCCCGCATTGCAGGCAGATGCTTTACCATCTGAGCCACAAGGGAAGCCCATTTTATATATAGTAGTGTATATATTTTAATCCCAAATTCCTAATTTAATCTCTCCCCTTTGGTAACCATACATTTGTTTTCTATGTCTGTGAGTTTATTTCTGTTTTATACATAAATTCATTTGTATCATTTGTTCAGATTCTACATATAAGTGACATTTCATATGATATTTGTGTTTCTCTGTCTGGCTTACTTCACTTAGTATGATCATCTCTAGGTCTATCCATGTTGCTACAAATGGCATTATTTCATTCTTTTTATGGCTGACTAATATTCCATTATATTTATATACCACATCATGTTTATTCATTCATCTGCTGATGGGCGTTTAGGTTGCATCCATGTCTTGGCTATTGTAAATAGTGCTGCTGTGAACATTGGAGTACACACATCTTTTTGAATCATGTTTTTCTTTAGATAAATGCCCAGAAGTGAGATCTCTGGATCATATAGTAGTTCTGATTTTCATTTTTTAAGGAAACTTCATACTGTTTTCCATAGTGTCTGCACCAATTTACATTCCCACAAACAATGGGAATTGTTTTTCCCATTGTTGGGAAAAAGGAGGGCTCCTTTTTCTCCACACCCTTTCCACAGGAAGCTGCATTCTTGAACTCTAATGAGAGAAGTAAAAGGTAATTTCATCAAATTATTTAGCTGAAGATAAAATCTTGACTGAGACTGTTTACTCATTTATTGAGGCCTGTCTGTGGAGATAATGCAGTTACTCTAGATTCTGGCTATTCTACCATCTAAGTCTCATAGACTCTAGGGAAACACTGCAGCACTTGGCTATCTCTTTAAATACAGAGATCTTTATCAGTGAAAAAAGATTTTTATTTCAAAATTAACTGTCTTTTCACCATCAGGGCTTAGATGGGAGTCCCATATAATTGAACTGCTTTTCCAAGGGCAGGATTTCCAGTGCTAACCATTAAGTTAACCCTTTTGTTGGTCGTAACCTTTGTCATCTCTGCTTAAGCAGTTCTAACATCAGAAAACACATCAGCAGATTAGAAATGTGGGGATTTTAGGAAATTAAGGAAGACTGTGAAGTAAAAATAAACTAGGAAAAGTAACTAATTCATAATGCCGTGAGGGTATGAATTATACAACTAAATATCATAGTTTAGGTTAATGACAATGTTCAAAATTAATATCATAGTGTTAAAGACTTCAGCCAAATTCTGGCATATTCAAAAATATTTAGCCTAGTAGTAACTACCAGACTGTACTATATAGCAACAAACAAGAAGTTCATGTTGACTTTTCCTTAATATTTTAAAAGATAGTTGCCCTTTTATTTGGAACAAAGGAATATAAGTATAGTGTAGTGGAAATTGCTGGATTTGGATATATATGGTTTTGAATCTTAACTCCATATTTCACTGTGTTTAAAGAAAAAGGGGGGGTTTCTGAAGCTCTCTATTCTTGATATAGCTATGAAAATGAAGATTATAATAAATAGCCTACATGATTACCATGGGAAACAAATTAATTTTTTTTTTCTTTCTGAAAGCATATGACATGAACAAGATGCTTAAAATGCTATTTTTTCCTTGGAATTTGATTGAATGTTAAATTAACATTTTAAAAAACTTAATGTTGATGGTACAGAAATGTAATTATAGGCAGATTTATAGACCACAAGTGTCTGTTTATTAACATTCAAAAAAGTAGGTAACATTAATGAACTAGGAAAATAAAAACCTCCAGAGTTATACAGTCCAGAAAATGCTACTATATTCTTTGGATTAAGCATTTCTCCCCAGTTTGAAGACATTCTCTCAAGGGAATCTCTGTGTTACAACTTCAAAATACTCTTGTGTATGTGTTAAAATAGCTGAAGGCATTTTAATTTTGCATCTGTGGGTGCCTTCCTCACATGTTCTTTTTATACCATTTTATCTGTATCTTTGGACATTTTATGTTTCTCTGTAAGAGAACTCCCATGAAAAATCCATTTGTCACCATGTTATCATTATGTAGATAAGAAAATAAAAGAGAAGCCAAATTGAGGTCCAAACAAGCTGTGGAAGGGAATGTGCACCCTCTAGTGCTCACAATTATTTCTCACAAGGGCATATACTGCTTTGTTTCATCATTTAAATAAACATTAAATTTGATTTTGAAATAAACAGCTCAGAGTTTTTAACTCTAGCATATTACATTGTATGATCAAAGATGTACCTTTATGACAAGATTTCATCTCTCACTTAAAAACAATATTTGTATTAACCTGTGTTAAGGTGATTTTCTCGCACAGAGATGTGTTTCAAAGGGACTTTCAATTTACTGAAAATGAAAATTAGGCTCCAGGCATCTGTGGCTTAGCAACATTTTATTTCCAGTCCTCTGGGCCATTCATTTTTTTTGTCCATGTGCTTTCATAGTCTCTGGCTTTATACCTAATTCCTCTAACCTAGCTGGTTCTGACATACTAGAATTTGGGGAATTCCCTTAGTTTTTCAAGTGTGTTTCTCTGAAAGTTATATTAGCAGAAGATGTAAAAGTGACTTCTTTTCAACCATACCACATTTTGGAAGTAAATATTAGCAATGTATTTGTATATTGTTGAGATTTATTACAAAATTAAGCTAAGGAGATTGTCTCCAAGTCATTTTAATCTAGCACATGTTAAAATATTTTAGTTGTTTTACATTTTGCAGAGAAGTAATATTTTCATAGGAGTTTTATACCATTCAGCACAATTAACTATCCTAGAGGTTCGGCTATTAATTTCAACGTCAGATAATGCATGGAGAGTTTTCTGGCATTTGTAGCTTAAAAATATTAAATCACAAGGTTTGTATTCGAGGCCATATATTTTAAAAAATGGTATTTTATACACATTAAACATGTAATTTGATTTGCCGTAACTGACGATGGAGAAAACACACAGATTTTACGTTTTGGACCAGAATCCAGATTTTTGAAGCACACGTTAAACAGGCATATCTTAGGACAAGGTAAACTACACAGAAATTGACTTTTTAGTATCTTTTAAAGATGCATTTCAGTGCGATCTGGAATCATTAAATTTTACTGTACTGAAACATATTATTTTATGAGTAATGAGCTTAAACTTACACATGTAAAACTAGAAATATATTTAAGCTTGTAAGTAAGATCATGCAAACATAAGTAAAACAGATTATTTGATAGGACTGTTAATATGGCAAGTTTATAATAACTAAGAACAGTGTTCTCTTCCGTTAGTAATATTTTGTTTCAGGTGCTGTATAAACTGTTGAAAAGAGCTTATGGGTTTTTATTTTATGGGAGAATCATAACATCCTTACATGTTTTATAACTTGATTCCTAGATGAGCAGGCTAATGTATTGGAATATCAAACCTGCAGTGTAAGCAAAGCTGACCCCAGCTTTGTATCTCAGATCAAATCGCTCTAATTAGTGAGATAAATAAACACACATTTAAGAGTAATTTTTAAAAAGTCTTTGATAGTTTCTATTTTAAGACCAGTTTGATGGAAGTTTTGTAATTTGTGAAATTTAAAGGAAGAAGTAAAGGAAAATCAGAGAAGTTAAGGTATTTGCCCAAGGAAGCAGCATAAAGGTGAATAAGTTGAGTGAATAAAACCTGTGACACCTGGCTTTCAGTTCAGTGATTCTTCTATTGCACTATATTTACTTTACATTTGAAGTACACACAGACATATATATATATATATATGTACAAATGCACATATATATTCATATCAGTTCAGTTCAGTCACTCAGTCATCTCTGACTCTTTGCGACCCCATGAATCGCAGCACGCCAGGCCTCCCTGTCCATCACCAACTCCCAGAGTTCACTCAGACTCACGCCCATTGAGTCGGTGATGCCATCCAGCCATCTCATCGTCTGTTGTCCCCTTCTCCTCCTGCNCCATAAGGGTGGTGTCATCTGCATATATGAGGTTATTGATATTTCTCCCGGCAATCTTGATTACAGCTTGTGTTTCTTCCAGTCCAGCGTTTGATGGGTTAGACTTTGCTAAATATGGGAGGGAAGGGAGAAGAGGATGTCAAAGTTGATAGATGGTGATGCCATTCACAGGTCTGAGGGACACTGAGAAGGTACCGGTTTAGGAGAGAAATTCAAACATTAAGTCTCGATGTTATATATTGAAAGAGTTCTTATGGCATGCAAGTGGAGTCATAGAGTTAGAGGATATTTATGTAGCTATGGAGCTCAGAAGAAATGCTTGAAGTAGAGATACTTGTGTCAGAGTCATAGATATATGTTATTGCTGTTTAGTTGTTCAGTCATGTCCAACTCTTTTGCGACCCCATGGACTGGTGGCCTGCCAGGCTCCTCTGAACTGACAGGAAACTGGAAAACTCTTGCAAAACATTTGCCCTTTAGAAGATAAGAGAATGGCAAGAGAGGAATTTGGAGGTCAACAGAGTATTGATTTTTAATAAAGGAATCAAATAAAATATGTTTAAATTTCAATATAAAGAATTAACTTGAGAAAGAGGGATTGAATTTACAGTGGATAGATTAAAAAAAAAAAAACTGATACACTCAGATACCTGAGAAGAAATGAGAGAATGAAGTACCAAATGCAGGTAAAGGGGTTGGCTTTAACTCATTATTTCATTATTGACTGGGAGATTTTTGCAGAAAGTAATGCCTGTGGCTGGTGATTTTTATTTTGGCTGGCCAAAAACTAATTCCGTTATTTCACTAATACTTTGTGGGTTGTTACATTCAATAGTTATACCTGACACATCTGTAAAGTCTTCTGATTTTTGTGAAATGTTATTTTAAATCCACTTTTCTCCAGAAGGAAAACAGCATTCTCCAGCACTGTGAATTTCATTTTCACTTTCTGTATCAGAATCAATCACTAGCATTTTTTTTGTTGGTCTAATATTCACATTGTCTGAATCAGAACTGTATTCTGAAGAACTGTCATCTTCTGAGACACTAGTATATATGTCACTTGGAGAATCAGCAAATATTCTGATAAAATTATTATTATTCTGCATAAAATTATTATTCTGCATAAAATTCACTGAAAATTTATTTTTTACCTAAAATTTTGTGAAGCATCATTTTTGAATATTTTGCATTTATAATATACACAAGTTGGAACAAAAACCTAATGGAGCAAAATGTGAATAATAACAACAATCATAAGTTATATAATGAACCCTTGATCAATTTTAATCTCTAAGAACTTCACAAGGTGATATTAATTGTATCACTCTCTAAAAATGTATCGACACGTCTCCAGTCAATAACATTTGGGTAACAAAGGCGTATTACTATGTCTTCCATCAGTAATGTTTAACTAAAAGAAGAGAAACTCACTCACTGGAAAGGAATGAGAAAGGCACAGGCAGGTAAAATTGACTATTTGGACATAGGAAGTAGAAGTGGAAGAAATTCTCATCTGATAATTGTGCTTTTCTCCATCAAGTAGGAATCAATGTCATCTGTTGATAGATGGAGAAAGAAGACAGATCAGAGCTTTGAGAGCTTTGGGAAAAGTTTAAAATAGTTCCTGTGGAGAGTCAGAACTCAAGGTGAAAAAATAAACATGGCAGGATGCGGGGTTCATTTGAGGTTGTTGATCATTGCCTTAGTATGGCTTCCACAAGAGTGGATCTGGAGATGAAAGATTTTGATGCAGGTAATTAATTTAGGAAGTAATCCCAGGAAGCAAAGTGAGGAAGTAAGATAAGGAAAAGGCAGCCAACACAGGATGATACATGAGCAGATTATCAATGGAGGCAACTGGACTCAATCCAGCTGGGAACCTTTTGAGATACTGGGTGTAATATCCTTCAGGGTGGTTGCACTGAAGGGCAAGGGAGCTGTGTTATTTATCCACCAACTATCCCCGACACTCACGTAACTAAGCTATTAATATCCCAGTACTCCTGGCCTGCCTTATATACTGGCAAAGTGAATGCCCACAGGCAGAGACACACAAATGTTTATACTGGGCTAAAGGAAAAAATTGTCCTTCCTAAGACATTCTTATGGGAAACATGCACTGGATTTGCAGGGTGACTAAATCACCATAGTTGAAAACTATTAATTTTATAAATTAATTAACATCAATGAGAAAGATTTTTGGTAGCATGTAGAAGGACTCTTTTTAAATCAACATTGCAAACACAGAAATAGGAGACCTAATAGTGAAACTTCTGCAAAAATCAAATGTAGGAGAGATAGCCACCATGTATGATACAATGAAACACCAATACTATGTATGATTCATATCCAAATGAAATAAAGGATTGACATTCAGTGATGTGAGATTTAGAATTAAAAAATCTGAATTCTGATCTCTGGGTTTTTTTTTTTTTTTCCTATTTCTAGTTGGGTAGCCTTGGTAAATAAGAAACTCAGTAAATACTTATTACTATGAAACAGGCACTCTTTGAGGTGAAGGATATAATGGTGAACAAAATGAATTAAGTTTCTTCCCTATGGTACTAACAATCTGAGATCAATTAATTAATGTCTCTGAGCCTCCATCTCCTCATACAGCAAAGAGGTGGACCATACTTTATTTAGCACAGGCTTGTAAGAAAGCAAAGAAGACCATGCTTTTGGAAATGTTTTGTGCTCTGTGAAACTTTTTATCAGTTTAATTTTAAAACAATAGCCTGCAACCAAAACTAAAAAAAAATTCTTTACAGGTTTGTTTGATTTAAAGGCCACATCTATGAAAGTATTCATAAAGAAAGAAGATACTTGTCTATTCTTTCCTGATTATAGTAAACACCCCTCATATGATTTTGTTAGGAATCAAATTTTAAGGAAAGTAAGATAGTCACAAACCAAGGAATATCAGCAAAGTAACTAGGAGTAGGGTAGGCTGACCATCAGATATCTTCTATTGCAGGGGTCCACAACCTGCCTGACCTAATGTCTGATGATCTGAGGTGGAACTGATGTAACAATAATAGGAATAAAGAACACAATATATGCAACGCACTTGAGTCATCCAGAAGCCATCTCCACCCCCACCTCCAGTCCCTGAAAAAAACTGTGTTCCATGAAACCAGCCCCTGGCACCAAAAATGTCGGGGCCACTATTCTAGAAGATTTAAGCAGCTGATTTCAACTGTTAGAGGGTTGTATTGGAGAAAAAAACTATAGCATGGTGAATACAGTACATTACTTGGTGTCTTAAAATCTCGTATTTGTATTTTTGGTATACTCCACACGTTTCATGTGAAAATTAAATAAGTTTATTTTTCTGGATACTTCTGTCTATTTTGTTTTATAATCGATTGGATTAGATGGTCTCTAAATTCCCTTGATCATAGATTCTTTACAGATGGTGATAAAATCTATAGATTCTTTCTCAAGAAAAACTCACATGCATTCAGAATTGTGCCTGAAATTTCAAGTGATTCCTAGACATTCTCCACCCTTGCAACTCATCTGTGACTCCCTGAAAATCTCTGCTTTAACTGGATCTGAATCACCTAATCAGAGTTAATAGTTTATTTCCATTAGCTCCATAGATCTCTGCAAAAAAAAAGAGTGTTTGAGAATAACAGTGTAGGTGATCACATATCTCTTGCAGCATAATAACTCACCTCAAAATATAATGGCTTGAAACAACAGTTATTTATCATATCTCACAATCCTGCAACGGGGGCAGTTCTGTAGCTCTAAGTGAAGTCAGCTGAAGCACTCACTTAGATGTATTCAGCTGGTGTTTGAGTTGGGTCAGAAGGTCAGATGAGGCTTTATTCACTCGCCAGGCACTCCTGCTCAGTCATGTCCAACTCTGCACAACCTCATGGACTGTAGCTTGCCGGGTTCCTCTGTCCATGGGGCTTTTTTCAGGCAAGAATACTGGAGTTGGTTGCCATTTCTGTACCACTTGCTTTTTCCTGTGGTCTCTCTGCCTGGCAAGAGTTAGCTTCCTTCAAGCACTTTAGGATCCTTGAAATTCTTATATAATGCATGCCTTCTCAGAGTGTGTGTTCCATGAAGACAAGATCCAAGGTGCAAGCACTAATCAAGCCTGTGCTTGCACTATACATATCAATAGCTCATTTGCCATAGACAGTCACGTGACCAAATGCAGCCTCAGTATCGCTGTGGAGATGACATGAAGGGCGTGAGTATTCTAGGTATGGTTTAATGGGGGCTACCAACAGGAATCTTCATTTGTTTGTTGTGAATATGTTCCCCCAAAATTATTTATCTTGGAAAATACTGATTTTTCAATCAATGCAGACATTCAAACAAAGGCTGAAGAGTAGCTTATAGGAGATAGTGTACAGGTCGTTTCTACATTGAGATGAATAAGATTACCTCTGTGATCAGTGGAGAAGGCAATGGCATTCCACTCCAGTACTCTTGCCTGGAAAATCCCATGGACAGAGGAGCCTGGTAGGCTGCAGCCCATGGGGTCGCTAAGAGTCGGACACGACTGAGCGACTTCACTTTCACTTTTCACTTTCATGCATTGGAGGAGGAAATGGCAACCCACTCCAGTGTTCTTGCCTGGAGACTCCCAGGGATGGGGGAGCCTGGTGGGCTGCTGCCTATGGGGTCGTACAGAGTTGGACACGACTGAAGTGACTTAGCAGTTAGCAGTAATCATAAGACCGGTTCAAAGAAGATTCCAAATTTTGAGCCAACCTGACTAGGGGAATAGTAGTGATATTAACATTAATAGGGGCATCAGGCAGAAGTTTCAGATTGGGAGAGAATGGTAAATGTGGATAGATTGCCTTTTTTTTCCCCCATACAGAAGAAAGAGATAATCAAGAAATAATGATCCTTATTCTTCCCTGTCTTAGGTTGGATGTCGATATAACTGAACTTCACAGTTGGATTACTCGTTCAGAAGCCGTGTTGCACAGTCCTGAATTTGCAGTCTATCGGAAGGAAGGCAACTTCTCAGACCTTAAAGAAAAAGTCAATGTACGTTATGCATTAATTTTTATGTATTTTTCTAATTTTTGCTGCTTGTAAACCCTGTGCTCTGAACTCTATGATTCTCTTAGAGTGAAAAGATTAATGTGGTATGCTATACTGCTTTTAAATATATCTTTAAAATATATTTTACATATCAAGTAGAATCAAAGTTTAGCCTAGAGAAGTCTTTCCTGATTCTGTGGTGACTGCCCACAAATACTTTTCATTCACTTTCTTTAACTTTTATATTATTAATCTGTAAATTAGCAATTTTTTAGCATGAAGTCATATTGATTTCCCTTCATAAATTGTTCTTTCATCTGAAGGCTGGGATTTTAGTAGGCTTGCAGAATAGAATGGAAAAGAAAAGACCTCATCCTTACAAATACTATAGACTCTCTGTGTTCTCACTATCATCAAATTTTATACTTGGTAGTCATTAACAATTATCATAAATCATAACATACTTGTATTTTCTGGATACTTATGTATTATATTACCATAACTAAAAGATACCCAGCCTTTTTCAATATTTATTTATAACAGATCATTTGCTGTTTTTATTCCCTACTGAGACATTATAGTTTTATCCTTTACAATGTAGTTTTTATTAATTTAATAAGAGCTGTATTCATCTTCAGGGACATAATCAAGGCTTTGATATTTTGACTTTGACATATGAACATCCATTTTGGTAGGTAATTTGCAATAGTTTGTGAGGGAATTTCTAACAGGAAGAGTAAATATTTTCAATGGGAAGGCTAAAGAAACAGGTATCCTGAATGTTAAATAATTTTAGTTATAGGAGGATCTCATATATGGATTAACTCTGCTTCATCTTTCAATCATTTGATTTCATGAATTACAAAATTGTTAGATTTTTACAAATACAACACTAATATAGATACAAGGTAATATTTGCTGTGGGGTTGGAACTTTTGGAGAACAAAAAATATGTCTTTTAGGAGAAAATAATTTGGAGAAGGCAATGGCAACCCACTCCAGTGTTCTTGCCTGGAGAATCCCAGGGATGGGGGAGCCTGGTGGGCTGCCGTCTATGGGGTTGTACAGAGTCGGACACGACTGAAGTGACTTAGCAGCGTTAGTAGTAGCAATCCTTTTTTTAAGGCTACTTTAGAGGGAGAAATAATTTCATCAACATTTCTGAGAGCTGGCTTTATAAATGGGAAAGTTACTTTAACTTCCTTGTTGGCTTTGATATATTCTGTTATCAGCTTAATAATGGACTATTTATAAAGAGTTTCAAGAAAAGGGAATTATGATGATATTGTTAATAATTTAGTTTTTAAATTAAAATGAAGGATAATATGTGTAGTAGAAAACAGCAAAATGTCTTATTGGAATGTACTTATTTGAAGGTGTATTCTTTGTTATAGTTTTTTGAGGGAAATTCTACAAGTAGAAAATTACTGAGAGAAGATGCAGTCTGTGTTTTGGAGTTCATGTGACATATTGACCCACTGAAAGTATGAATCACCTTGGAGAGACATGTTATTAGCTAATTAAAATTTTTATCTATCTGAGCAGTCTACTTATCTATATGCCATCCTATTTCTGTATCTTAAAATAACTGATCAAGCAGGAAGATTGAGCTCTAACATTTTAAGACTGTAAATTCAAAAGTTTCCTGTTATCATATGGTTGCCTAGAAGCAATTTACATTTAATCAATAGTGTCAGCAATGAGAGACTGAAAGTGCTAAAATATATATATATATACAATATTGTACGAGTGGTTTTCTGATGCCTGGTGAGTCACCTTTATCAACTTCTCCTCTCATATTCTGAAATAACAACATCATTCTTAATTGCCTACTAAAATAAGACATGGAATGATTTACCTAGACATTTCCTTCAGGCTAAATATAATGTATAGATATTAAAAAATCCTTGAGAGAAATACAAAGCAATGATGATGGATATGCATTTTTTGCATGCATTAATTTTCTTGCTTCTTCACCTGTCCATTTATGTAGGTTATTATGAACACATGGGAGGCCCATCTTATGAGCTTGAGTGGTATTAATTCATTTTTAGGCATCCATTAAAAATGGCTAAATATCACTCCCTCTTTTTTCATCTTTCACTTGAAGTAATAAATGAATGAAGCAATCAAGCACTTTCACCCAGTTAGCATATCCTAGGACAGCATCCCTTCAATTTTATATATTTTTAAATCAGACTGAAATGTTACTTCTCTATTAACCTTATGTTTTATCCATATAATTAACGTAATGCACTTATTTAAGAGTTGAGTTCTAGGGACTTTTCTACTGACAGTGTGGACCCTGGACAACCAGTTGGCATCACCTGTGAGCTTAGAACTGTAGGATTGTTTTCAGGCTTGATAAATCAATTTGCATTTAGAAAAGGTCCACAGGTGGTTTCTATGTCTTTAAAGGTTTAAGATCAGTGCACCCTCTGAGACTTTACTAGACTCCTAGATGTTCCTTCACTCATTCTGTTAATGTTGCCACAGTTCAGACTTTCCAGTTGATTTTACAGGTATCAGTTCAGTTCAGTTCAGTTGCTCAGTCATGTCCAACTCTTTGCAACCCCATGAATCACAGCATGCCAGGCCTCCCTGTCCATCAGCAACTCTCGGAGTCCACCCAAACTCACGTCCATCGAATCAGTGATGCCATCCATCCATCTCAACTTCTGTCGTCCCCTTCTCTTCCTGCCCCCAATCCCTCCCAGGATCAGGGTCTTTTCCAGTGAGTTTACAGGTATAGCGCTACTCAACTTCTTGAACTGAGCACGTGGTAATGTAAGTTAGGAATTACAGCAGGACAACCTCTCTCTTTTTTGTTTTATTTNATTCTCTTAGAGTGAAAAGATTAATGTGGTATGCTATACTGCTTTTAAATATATCTTTAAAATATATTTTACATATCAAGTAGAATCAAAGTTTAGCCTAGAGAAGTCTTTCCTGATTCTGTGGTGACTGCCCACAAATACTTTTCATTCACTTTCTTTAACTTTTATATTATTAATCTGTAAATTAGCAATTTTTTAGCATGAAGTCATATTGATTTCCCTTCATAAATTGTTCTTTCATCTGAAGGCTGGGATTTTAGTAGGCTTGCAGAATAGAATGGAAAAGAAAAGACCTCATCCTTACAAATACTATAGACTCTCTGTGTTCTCACTATCATCAAATTTTATACTTGGTAGTCATTAACAATTATCATAAATCATAACATACTTGTATTTTCTGGATACTTATGTATTATATTACCATAACTAAAAGATACCCAGCCTTTTTCAATATTTATTTATAACAGATCATTTGCTGTTTTTATTCCCTACTGAGACATTATAGTTTTATCCTTTACAATGTAGTTTTTATTAATTTAATAAGAGCTGTATTCATCTTCAGGGACATAATCAAGGCTTTGATATTTTGACTTTGACATATGAACATCCATTTTGGTAGGTAATTTGCAATAGTTTGTGAGGGAATTTCTAACAGGAAGAGTAAATATTTTCAATGGGAAGGCTAAAGAAACAGGTATCCTGAATGTTAAATAATTTTAGTTATAGGAGGATCTCATATATGGATTAACTCTGCTTCATCTTTCAATCATTTGATTTCATGAATTACAAAATTGTTAGATTTTTACAAATACAACACTAATATAGATACAAGGTAATATTTGCTGTGGGGTTGGAACTTTTGGAGAACAAAAAATATGTCTTTTAGGAGAAAATAATTTGGAGAAGGCAATGGCAACCCACTCCAGTGTTCTTGCCTGGAGAATCCCAGGGATGGGGGAGCCTGGTGGGCTGCCGTCTATGGGGTTGTACAGAGTCGGACACGACTGAAGTGACTTAGCAGCGTTAGTAGTAGCAATCCTTTTTTTAAGGCTACTTTAGAGGGAGAAATAATTTCATCAACATTTCTGAGAGCTGGCTTTATAAATGGGAAAGTTACTTTAACTTCCTTGTTGGCTTTGATATATTCTGTTATCAGCTTAATAATGGACTATTTATAAAGAGTTTCAAGAAAAGGGAATTATGATGATATTGTTAATAATTTAGTTTTTAAATTAAAATGAAGGATAATATGTGTAGTAGAAAACAGCAAAATGTCTTATTGGAATGTACTTATTTGAAGGTGTATTCTTTGTTATAGTTTTTTGAGGGAAATTCTACAAGTAGAAAATTACTGAGAGAAGATGCAGTCTGTGTTTTGGAGTTCATGTGACATATTGACCCACTGAAAGTATGAATCACCTTGGAGAGACATGTTATTAGCTAATTAAAATTTTTATCTATCTGAGCAGTCTACTTATCTATATGCCATCCTATTTCTGTATCTTAAAATAACTGATCAAGCAGGAAGATTGAGCTCTAACATTTTAAGACTGTAAATTCAAAAGTTTCCTGTTATCATATGGTTGCCTAGAAGCAATTTACATTTAATCAATAGTGTCAGCAATGAGAGACTGAAAGTGCTAAAATATATATATATATACAATATTGTACGAGTGGTTTTCTGATGCCTGGTGAGTCACCTTTATCAACTTCTCCTCTCATATTCTGAAATAACAACATCATTCTTAATTGCCTACTAAAATAAGACATGGAATGATTTACCTAGACATTTCCTTCAGGCTAAATATAATGTATAGATATTAAAAAATCCTTGAGAGAAATACAAAGCAATGATGATGGATATGCATTTTTTGCATGCATTAATTTTCTTGCTTCTTCACCTGTCCATTTATGTAGGTTATTATGAACACATGGGAGGCCCATCTTATGAGCTTGAGTGGTATTAATTCATTTTTAGGCATCCATTAAAAATGGCTAAATATCACTCCCTCTTTTTTCATCTTTCACTTGAAGTAATAAATGAATGAAGCAATCAAGCACTTTCACCCAGTTAGCATATCCTAGGACAGCATCCCTTCAATTTTATATATTTTTAAATCAGACTGAAATGTTACTTCTCTATTAACCTTATGTTTTATCCATATAATTAACGTAATGCACTTATTTAAGAGTTGAGTTCTAGGGACTTTTCTACTGACAGTGTGGACCCTGGACAACCAGTTGGCATCACCTGTGAGCTTAGAACTGTAGGATTGTTTTCAGGCTTGATAAATCAATTTGCATTTAGAAAAGGTCCACAGGTGGTTTCTATGTCTTTAAAGGTTTAAGATCAGTGCACCCTCTGAGACTTTACTAGACTCCTAGATGTTCCTTCACTCATTCTGTTAATGTTGCCACAGTTCAGACTTTCCAGTTGATTTTACAGGTATCAGTTCAGTTCAGTTCAGTTGCTCAGTCATGTCCAACTCTTTGCAACCCCATGAATCACAGCATGCCAGGCCTCCCTGTCCATCAGCAACTCTCGGAGTCCACCCAAACTCACGTCCATCGAATCAGTGATGCCATCCATCCATCTCAACTTCTGTCGTCCCCTTCTCTTCCTGCCCCCAATCCCTCCCAGGATCAGGGTCTTTTCCAGTGAGTTTACAGGTATAGCGCTACTCAACTTCTTGAACTGAGCACGTGGTAATGTAAGTTAGGAATTACAGCAGGACAACCTCTCTCTTTTTTGTTTTATTTTATTTATTTAGTTTTGGCTGTGCTGTGTCTTCATTGCTGTGCAGGCTTTTTTCTAGTTGTGGCAAGTGGGGGCTCCTCTCTAGTTGCACTCTGTGGGCTTCTCATTGTGGCGGCTTCTCTTGCTGCAGAGCATGGGCTCTAGGCATGTGGGGCTTCAGTAGTTGTGGTTCCCTGGCTCTGCAGCATGGACTCAATAGCTGTGGTGTATGGGCTTGGTTGCTCTGCTGCATGTGGGATCTTCCTGGACCAGGGATTGAACCCACGTCTCCTGCAGTGGCAGGAGGATTCTCTACCACTGAGCCACCAGAGAAGCCCTAAACAACCTCTTCTTAACATAAGGTGGTTTTATACCTCTCCAATGTTCTCCTGAAAGCCTTCCTCCTAGCTGTTCAGGTCAACAGACCTTGGGCTCTTCCTGGAACCTAGACTTATCAGATCAATTTTTCACCAAGTTCTGTTGGAAATCTTCAAGCCAATTATTTGTTTCCATTATCTCCATTACTTGCGTTTGCCGCTAAGAATATAGGAACCTCTAGTCACCTGTCCTTCTTATACCCTTATCCCTGTGCCCTTCTGTGCTCTTTCCTCTGCCTCACTTCCTCCTCTGTGTGCTTTCTCACACTTGTTCACTTTACACTCAGAAACCCTTCTTCTAAAGCAAACTTTCTGTCCCGTAGACCCATTCTGTTCATACACAGAAAAGACTTTTACCCTTGGATCACCACAAAGACTAATGACTCAACCCCCCACTCCTTTGCAATTGCTAGTCTACTCACTTCTCAGGGTCAATGCCAAAGATACCCCTCTTATGTAAAACTCTCTCTTCCCTTGTACTTCATGTCAGGTTGCCATCTGTCCTTCACCAGTTTATTCTGTTGTTTTCTCATTGTGAACCTGATGCCAAAGTCTTCAATCTCCTCCACCCAAACTGTGCCTTAATCCTTAAAAATCTCAGTTCATTTGGGCTGTCTTGCTGTTTCCAAATCTTCCATTTCTCTCATCTCCTCAATTCACCTACCCACTTGAATTGACAATACCTTAGACACTTCATTACCCCATTTCTAAACTGCCACATTTTAAGAGACTCATCAGTACTTCTTCCTAAGCTTTCCATACTTTCCTAGTAAATTTCTCAACTTCTCTCCATAATTACTTCGAATTTTAATGGGTCTCTTAAACTTTTCCCCATCATTTACAGTAGGTGAATTTTCCTCTTATTTTAGTTAAAATAGTATCTCTTATATTTCATGTATTTGTGTTCATGGTCTCTCTCTTTTCCTCTGCCTCAGTGGAAGAGACTGCTTTGACTTCTTAGGGCTGATCCCAGGGCACAGGTGTTGTTCAATATCTCCACTGTCTGTGTCCTCAGGATTCTGTTTTCATTTAATCCCACCTCTATTTTTTCAATCTCTCCCTATTTTCTGATTATAAAGAATCAGCCTTTAAACAGGCTGCTTTTCCATCTTTGAGAAAATCTCCCTCTCCTATAAACATATATATTTTTTCCCCCCTTTAACTTCTCTGCAGGACTAGACTCCATTAACCTCTTAGTCCTTAATGAAAGTATTTCCTCCTTTGGATTTCGGGATACTATTCACTACTATTTACCTTTTTTATGTTTTTGCCCATTTGTTTCATTTTGTTTTTCCTTTAATACTGAAATGCTCCGTAGTTCTTCCCTTGTTTTTCTCTCTGGATTATCCTCATTACTTCCCATTCAAATAGCATCTGTTTTCTCATGATCCCCAAATGCGGGTCTTTAGCTTATGTCTTTTCCCTAAAGCCCAGTCCAGTATATTTCATTGCCTACTAGACACATTTAATTGAATATCCACCTGAAAACTTAAACTTCAATCTCCCCAGCCCTGTTTTATTCTTTCTTGTTACTGTTCCTTTTCCAGCAGTATCACCCAGATACCCAAAAGCTAACTGGGTCATCTGGACTTTTTTTCCTACCCTTCACAAGTCTACCCTTTAACAAGTTCAATTAATCTCATTCCCTTAACAACTCTTAAAACTGTCCAATCCTCTCTGTTCCCATCACCAGAACCCTGATTAAAGCTAACATCATAGCTCATTTGGGTTTAAGATGACAGTCCCTAGCTGCCTTCACAGCCACTAATGTTATGTTCCTTTAGAGGTTTCCACCTCACTTCTGCCAAAGCAAACTACATAGCTAGCATTGTTTTTGCCTTTGTTTATATTCATTTGAGAAAGAAGAGAGTAGCCACTGAGACCCGGGAGCTGGCTTGGCACTACCATCAGGCCTTGGAGATGCTGGAGACTGTAGTAGTTCTTGCAGCTAGTCTGTCGTGTGCTCATGTTAAGTATGATAAACTGCTCACAGTGCTAACATCAGACAAGGCCACTCCATGATCATGATGGATCGGAACAGAAATGTGACCATTATGTAATCATGTCTCAATACAGTAAACCATACGGACACTGTCCAAACCAGAGGTCCCCGAACTCTGGGATCTAATGCCTGATGATCTAAGGTGGACCTGATGTAATAACAATAGAAATAAAGTGCACAATAAATGTAATGCACTCGAATCCTTCCAAAACCATCCCCCTCCCTGGTCCAAGGAAAAATTGTCTTCCATGAAATTGGTCCCTGGTGTCTAAAAAGACTGGGGACCACTGGTATCTTCACTAATATGGCAGATCATTTTCTTTACTAATCATGGCTTTAGCCTTTCTACATTCTTCCTGCAACCTAGATAAGAAAATTTAAGATAGCCAATCATAGAATCATGGATTTCTCTGGTAGCTCAGCTGGTAAATGATCCACCTGCAGTGCAGGAGATGCTGGTTTGATTACTGGGTTGGGAAGATCCCCTGGAGAAGAGAAAGGCTACCCACTCCAGTATTCTTGGGCTTCCCTGGTGGCTCAGCTGGTAGGAATCCACCAGCAATGTGGGAACCTGGATTCCATCCCTGGGTTGGGAAGATGCCCTGGAGGAGGGCATGGCAACCCACTCCAGTATTCTTGCCTGGAGAATCCCCATGGGTAGAGGAGCATGGCGGGCTACAGTCCATGGGGTCACAAAGAGTCAGACAGGACTGAGTGATTAAGCACAGCAATCACAGAATCACCTTCAATTCCTTAAAGCATCTGATAAAGGCAAAGCTTTGCTTCCTGACCATCTGCATCACTTTACACAAGCCCAAGCCCTCTAAACTATTTGTAACATCCTCTTAGCAACATATCCAGTAGTTCCCTATTATATGCCATGACTTCTTGCAACAAATAAACTTTGTTAATCTACAGGAGTGTTTCTGGTAGCCTTTGTCTGAAAGCCATTGACTAAGTCAGTCTTCATGTTGCCTTTATGAGGGCTACCATGACCTAATTCCTCTTTACTTATCCAGAGTGATTTATGACCATTGTTACATTTATTTTAGTGTTGGTTTCTGGAAACTAGGGACTGAAACTTACTCTGTTTGACTTTTTTTTTTCCCCCCTGTTTGTTTTGATTTGACTTAGTTTGGTTTTGGTATCACAGTGTGTAATCTAGTGCCTGATATTTAATCTAATTCATGTTTCACTATGTGAGTAAGTGATTTTTTTCAATTTTGCAGACATATTTTAAGTCAGTCTCTGCTACCAATATGAAGGATATAACATCTTCCGAATAAACATTTGAGTGAATAAATTACTTTTTCTGTCAAAGGGTAAAACTTCATTATAGAATCTTAAGTGAAAAGAAAATTAATTGCTTCTATAGTCAGAGTAGGACTCTGGGGAATGTGGAACTGACTTTCATATTAATTAGAGAAGATGTCATGAAAGGAGGCGTCTTTTAAAGAGATGCTGGTAAGGAGGAGGAGAAGAGGTTGTGAGTGTTTTTCATCAGCTTATTGAGGAACTAGTAACCTTCTCTTTTCTGTATACTGTGCTTAGAAGTTATGCTGATTATGTTTCATTTTTTCTTTATAATACAACTAAATTGCCTTTTTGATCAATTCTCTTATTTTTTGAGTTATAATTTACAGCCACTATTATATTAGTTTCATGTGTCCAGCACAGTGATTTGAATTATCTTTTATTTTGCACTTGAATATATGTACTTTAGAATTCATAATTTCCCATGAGCTGTAAGAATTTTCGTGACCACATTATATATTTGAAAATAAACAATACATTACTCATAGAATGGTCCACTGATGCTTTTTTTTACTTGAATTTTGTGTACTAGATACTTTAGATTCTGAGTAGTAGCTTCTAAACTTAGAAGCACATACAGAGTATATACTGACTAACGTATTATTCTCTGAGAGAAAATTATTTCACAACTGTGTTCTATTATAAAAAGAAAATTAAAATATTGTATACATATCACTCATATATGTGCATAGGCTTACATATATGATAAACAGATATTAAGGAACACACATGCAGAAAGGCTGGATGAGTCTCTACAGGAAGAAAGATCAGAAAAAGCTCATATGTCCAGGGCAGACATGATTTCATGAATAAGGTGATTTTAAATAGGTTGTTTAGTTATCAGTACTTAATGTTACGAGAAGCACTATACCTGGCAAGAAGAATATTGGAGCCTTTCATATTTTGTATAGTAGTGAGGGCTAAAAGCTAACTATAGATATTTGGACTAACATTGAAGATGAAATGTATGTAAGAAAATGGGTGTCACCCTTAACATTCAGATGATGCTCTTGGACTTAAAACAAGGGGAAAGTTTATACACACACACACACATTAAAGAGATGCTGGTAAGAAGGAGGACAAGAGGTTGCAAGTGTTTTTAATCAGTTTATTGAAGAACTACTAAACTTCTCTTTTCTGTATACTACATGTCCTCCTTTTTACCAGCATCTCTCTAATGTTTTTATTTAGTCACTAAGCTGTATCCGACTCTTGTAACGCCATGGACTGTAGCCCTCCAGGCTCCTCTGTCCATGAGATTTCCCAGGCAAGAATGCTAGAGTGGGTTGCCATTTCTTCTCCAGGGGATCTTCCCGACCCAGGGAACAAACCCAGGTCTCCTGAATGGCAGGCAGATTCTTTACCTACTGAGCCACCAGGGAAGCCCATATATTTATGTGTAAAAAATATATATATATATATGTGTGTGTGTGTGTGTGTCTGTGTGTGTGTGTGTGTGTAAGAGAGAGAGAGAGAGAGGGAAAAAAAGAGATTGACTGATTGATTGATTTAGAACCATGGAAGAGGAAGAAAGAGTGAAGATGCTGAAACATTTGAGAAAATCTGAGAAAAAAGTAATGTCCAAAATTTTTGAGACCACTAAAATGTTGTTACACTTATTCTCTAGTGGGTAACAAAACACTCCCACATGCCAGCATAGCCAAAGTTTTTGCACAGTCTGAAAATTCAGGAATAACTTAGAGTACTTGAAAATATGATACTCTCTACTTGCCAAATGGCATTACTACTGAGTCCAAAGAATCCTGATTAGTATCATGGTCAAGAAACATTCCTTTGTCTTTTGTTCAGTATCATTTCTCCATTTTAGTCTCCAGTAAGAATTTAGGATCGTGATCCTTAAGAGATTGGTGTCTCTGTTGCCTTGCTATTTCATTTCATTTCTATTAAATTCAGCATTGTCTAGTCTAATAATTTTATGTCAGTTTTTCCTGGAGTCCAGGATATCTTAGCAAAGATGCCAAAAATGTTTTCTGAATTTTGTTTGGTAGGCTGTTGTCAGGAGTTTATAGTCGGCTCTTTTTTTGTTTAATATTTTATTTTCTTCATTATATTGCAAGTACCAAGCTGAGATTCTATTGTTGTGACTTGGTGAACTTTACATAGTACTGTTTGTTTTCTGTTTGAGCCATTGTTTCTTCCTGTTATCAGGACTTCATAACATTTCTATTGGAGAGAGAATTGTTGTGCACAGCTCTCAATCTAACCTAAAGTTCTCAGGAGACTTTAAAACTGAATCCAGCTTTACTTTTCAGAGCTTGTAGCCCCTAAACCCCTGGGATGGTTGTTTGATCACTGTATGTAAAGCTACCAGGATTTGTTATGTATGTCTGAGGGTAGGTGGTAGAGACCATAACACTGTATATGGAGGTGTTATGCTACGCTAGACCTCACTTTTTTATGCATCTACCATATCCAAGACCCTGTTCTAGGCACTGGAGATAGCACAAAGAAGGGAATGCATAAGAATACATGATCTATGTTGGTATGCCTGTGGGGAAGACAAAAATTAAGCAGATTAATATAGGATGTTACTGATAAATGCCAAAGATGAAAATGAAGTAGGAAGAGAGCTAAGAAGCATGTGTGTGTTTAGATAGAGTGGCAGTTGAAAGCCTCAGGAAGGTACCGTTTCATTTAAGATTTAAAGGTAGTGAAGAATGGACACAGAGCCGAGATTGGAGCATTTAAGGCAGAGAGCAGGGTAAATGCACAGACGGAGGAGGTAAGGGAGTGCCTAGAGGATGAGAGAGTAACAAACACTATGTCTGGGGCTGAAATATCAAGGTGTTGAGTAACAGAAGAGGTCAGAGAGGGTAGGGAGATGAAGGTTGGGTGACATGGTTAGGCTTTGAGCTTCGGCTCTGTGTGAGAAGGGGACTTCTGGAGAGTGGGCTGGCTTCCTCTGTCATCTCTGTTGAAAATGTATCATCAGGGGGCAAAGGCAGGAGTAGAAATACCATTTAGTAGGTTATTCTGAAACATCCAGACTCGTGAGAGATGATGGGGGTCTTTTGACTAGTGCAGTAGTAGTGAGTACCGTTGCAACATCACTTTCTGGATGTGTTTTGAGGTGAGTCAGTAGGATTTTCTGATGGATTGCCTGTGGGGTTTGAGATAGAGAGTCAAGAGGGATGGAAAGTCATCGGACTGAACGAATGTAAATATAGATGAGTCCGAGAACATGCTAAATGTAGAGGTCTGGGAGATGAGGAACCAGCATGGCAGGCTGAGTAAAGGCAGTCTTTGAGGGTGGAGGAAGTGTGTGCTCGTAGTCTAGGAAGTCACATCAGTATTCCCAAGAAGAGGACTGCTCTGAACCAGATTATCCTGATAAGTAAGTTGAGGACTGAAAATCAACCAGTGACACGTTCTGAGTGTCAAACAGCAGAAAGCAGTGGGGACAGCCTTCGAACCAACTGAGAACAGAATGACTTCAAACTTTTGATTACCTTCATTCCTATCTCTTTGCTACCCTAAATTTTTTCATTTTATTTTTAGTCAACCACCTATAGCTGTGTATGAAATGAAAGTTGCTGGACTCTTCACTAACATCTTCATACTCCTCAAGGCACATTTGTGCCAGTATTTCTCTTTATTTTCCCA
Source organism: Neotragus moschatus (assembly GCA_006410615.1). NCBI lineage: Eukaryota > Metazoa > Chordata > Mammalia > Artiodactyla > Bovidae > Neotragus > Neotragus moschatus. Next base: position 1,740,770 of record SJYA01003483.1, read on the forward strand.
TATTCCTCTTTAAAGTGATGTAACTTGTCAGAACTCAGGTATCATGTAAACATGGACAAATATGAAGAGGCAATTAAACGGCCTCTTAAACCTGTATCTCTATGCCTCAGTTACTCAGTTTGCATGGAATATACATTGCCTATGGAGCATAGTAATTGGGCTGTACACTGTTGCCAGCCAGCTTATAGACTGTCAGTGTGCATATCAAGTGACCAGGCATTCCTTCTGATACCCTGGTGCCCACGCTGCATTAATATTTTGAATACCATCTCTGATGACATCCAAACTACCAGGCTCTTTACTGTGAGTTGGAATCATATCCGTTCAAATCTGTTTGAGTCATCTTCATTGAAATACCCCTAGAAGCAGCAGAGTATGTGTTTGAAAGAGACCTTAACTTGTAATTAGATCATCAGGGGTCTAAAGCTTTCCACTTCTGTGATCTTTTTTGTTGTTGTTGTTGTTGGTTTGTTTTGGGCCATGCCAGGCAGCTTGTGGGATCTTAGTTCCTTGACCAAGGATCAAATCTGTGCCCCCAGCAATGGAAGCACCGTGTCCTAACCATTGCACCACCAAGGAATTCCCTTTACCTCTGTGATCTTGGATATTTGATAATCTTATTGGCACTCAGTTTTATCTTATGTAAAACAGGAGAAAATAATGCTGATTCTATCTGATAGAATTGCTATGAAACACATATAAAATAACGCCTGTACATAGTAATTTGGTACACAGGGTTAGGCATTCCATTTTTTTTTCATGGTTATGTCAGTGTTTTCAAATCTTTCACAAATTTCTCTGTGTCTCGCTTGCCTCCTCTGTCAAAATGGGAGAGTCATAGTACTTACTCCAGAGAGTATTGGTTTGTTGTGGTGATGATGCTGGTTATTGTTACATAAATTAGAACAATTGAAATAATATGGCTAACCAAGCAAGGTTTATTTAAGCTCAAATATTGCCCCCAAGATATTCAATTCTTTGTCTCTCTGTTAGAATTATTAATTATTCCATTAGATGCTTAGAATAAAGAGATTATGATCATGATATTTAGAAGGCCATTAATAATTTCTTTTCATTATATAAAGGCAATATGGTATTCTGATTCTACTCTTTATATAATTTCATATATTAAAAAAAAACTCAATATAGATAAAATAGAGGCCACTCTGATAGAAAATGGTAATTCTAAAGCTTATGAAGAACAGTTTGTTCTTATTGTCCTTGTTGTCATTTTGTTATAGTGCAAGTATTTATTTTCTCTTTTTTTTGACCTGATGTAGTTAAAATTTGAGACACCTCAAATCCTGCTGTAGCTCTTGATAGTGGGAGTATTTGAATGTCATCTATTTACTTAGAATATGCTTATTTTTCTCTCTTATTTTTCTCCGAGTCCTTTGAAAAGACCATTTATCTTTTAATAGAGAATACATTTAAAGTATTAGGAAACATATGGTAATTAGACGTGAAGGACAGAGAATTTAGAAGACAAAAGTTGAGAATTAATAAAGTGTGAATTTTAGAGCTTCGTCTAGGTTCTTATCTTTAACAGTGTATTGTGGCTCCTTTATTTTCATGGACTTTTCAGTTCAAGTAGCAAGTTAGAACCTTCCATGGTTGTGCACATGCTTTTGTAAACAATTCAGTAATGTCTTTGTGAAACTGACTTTCAAGATAACCCAGAAGTTTCACCTGCTAATTGGTATGGGATCCTGGGAACATATAAATCCCCAAGCACCACAGTCTGTGTACTTAGAAAATTTCAAGTAGAATCCAAGATACTAAAATGTTTCTATAACCTTTGGAGTTTTCGTACCAATTACATGAAAATGTGTTCTCATTTGCTGCCCTTGATGTCATAATTTAAAGTGTTTATACTCCAGCTAGGCTATAAATACTTTTATAAAAAGGATTGACATTTTATAGTATTTTATTTCACTTTTCTAAATTTCAATTCGTTTTAATGTATGTTACGTTTTTCCTGATTGGATGTATTCTATTATCTCTCAGCTCTTTTAGAATTTTGCTCTCTTTGACCTTGAATCCAATAATCCTAGTTCATGGAACTCTTTTAAAAATAAATTTAAAGAACTCTATTCACTTGTGACTACTTCTTTAAATTGGAGAATCTTTTAAAATATTTAAAAATATATGGATTATTTTATGAGCATTCCCAGCATTTGATATGCTTGGAGAATTGTTCCATTTAGATGATGACTTACTTACCTGAAAGTATTTTTAGTGTTGCCATATTGTTTGTATCTATACTTATGTCTGCGTATCTAGATCTGTGTGTCTGTCTTTAACTCTTTGCTTTCAGAGGGAAGACACTAGATCTTCACGCTGCAATTACAGTTGACACATTGTAGCTTTTAAAATTTAATTCAACTTAGATTAAATTAAAAGTTAATATACCCAGTTGTACTTGCCATGTTTCAAGCACTCAATAAACAAACACATGTGGCTAGAGGGATGCAGATAGAAACTCTGTCCATTCTTGCTGAAAGTTCTATTGAACAATGCTCCTGAGAGTGTGCATGTATCTATTATATGCTTCCCACCTGTACTCCAATATTAAAATCTGGAATATTTGTTTAAATGCCTATAAATCTAAAAGCTTTACAGAACAGTCTGATGTATAAAAACCTGCTGCCACAAATTCAAGTGAAATCTTTGTATAAGGCGACTATTAAATCATAGAAGTATTACTCTCATTGTATGTTTAACATATTATAGCTTGTTTTTTCTGCAGATAGTTTCAGGACATATAACATTGTTACAGCTATAGCTTTTTAATGACTATAGTAATATAGTTCTACTGGATGATAGTTTAGAATTGATATCTCTGTAGAGACATTATTTGCTAAGCTCAACAGTATCAAATACTACATTTCATTAAGTAACTGTATTTCTGTTGTTTAAAAGTTAACTTTGGTTAGGAGAAATGAGCAAAGGGATTTAGGAAGCTTTATGAAACTCTATTTCTTTTTCCTTGAAATGGGAGTACTTTGGCAATTTTAGAAAAATTAACGTGCAGTCTTATATTTAGATAAATATGGGATTATTTCCACTAAATGATTTATGCTAGTATACTTTTTCCCATTTTGTATACTTATTGTATTTTCTGTTTTATTTTTAATAAAGAATATATACTGAAGTTATCAAGAACAATTTCAGTGGTGTATTTTTAAAAGGTAAATTCCGCTGTAATGATCTAACAGTTTATTGTTTCATGGTTTGTTATGATTTGACTTTGGTTCCCTTTGCGGGGGCAGTCTTATAATGCCTCAGAAACTATTAGGTAAACAATGTTAACAGTAGACATCTTCTTTTTATTTTTTTAAGAAACAACTCAGTATGAAAATGACTTGTGCTTCATCGCCATTTTGATGCATCTATTGCCAAAAACTTGAGAAAAATATCTTTAGATTCTCATGATAAACTGACAGTGAAATATCTTAGGACTTGAAAGGGCAAGTAGAAGTTATAACTACTGTGTCGTTTCACAACCCTTGTACTGAATACTCACCTTTGCTATCATGCTGCAGGCCATAGAGCGAGAAAAAGCCGAGAAGTTCAGAAAACTGCAAGCTGCCAGCAGATCAGCTCAGGCCCTGGTGGAACAGATGGTGAATGGTAATTACACGGAGTTGATTTAGACAATCTTCTTAGGGATTTGATAAACACATAGGTTCATATTTATCAGTTGAATTATATCAGACCAGCACTTGCTGAATGAAAATTTAAAGTGAGTTTGTGAGCTTTTTATTATTGTCTCTTAATGCAAAGCAAATTATTTGAGGAAATTCAACTTTGAGTCCAATGGAAGAAAATGAGATGTGCTAGAATATTTTATTAGTCTGTTGCCGAGAAATCAATTTTTAGTGCAAAGTCTGCTTACATTTGTCCAAATGACTTAAGACAAGATTTGCAGAAATAAATGGAAATGTAAGCAATCATATGATGTATGTAAAGTGGTTATAATCAGATTTAAAATAATTTTGGAATATATTTTTCCCATACCTGTTTGCTAATAATATATTTGACATTTTCTGTGTTGTTTTCACTTTTTAACTTTTTTTTTTTTTCAAAAATAAAGGTCTCCTCAGGGGAACTTTTTTTTAACTTCAATTATTTTGAGTGAGGTAAAAGTACAAAGGTAACAAAACAAATTTTAAATGAATTAAAATTAATTTTTGCTAACACTTGGTACGCCAAAAGCTGTCTGAGCAAAATGCTATTGATGTCGATTATAAACAAAATTCTTTCCAGTTGTCATTGTTATACTACCATATTCATTTCTAGGTGTAAGCAGTTTATGAAAATCACTGTTTGTGTGTGCTTAGTCGCTCGTTCGTGTCTGACTCTTCGCGATTCCATGGACTGTAGCCTGCCAGGCTCTCCTGTCCCTATAGTGCTATTTCCAAACAAGGTTATTTTTTTAAGAATATGTTTATAAGAATATAAAAAACAATGGTAGGAAATGTTTTTGTTAGGCATTTCAGCTTTTTCCAGTACCTGCCTGCATTCTGAGGCATAAATTCTGTGTTTGAATTATTTTTGCTTTAATTGCCATGTTGCCATTAAAAACTTCAATGATCTTCCTAGGAAATCAATTCATTTTCTCCTTCTAATGGGCCCCATGACTATATTTGGTTAAAAATAAAAGCAAGCAAATATGACAGCTGACGGCTGGGTTAACAAGTTAAGGAATATATAGAAGATGCAAAATATGAAAAATATAGTTGTTTAGATTCATGTTTGCTGGGAAGTGTAACTGATGAGTTTGACAACAGCATATTCATATTACATAAAATTATATGATCTAAAAATATCCTTATACTGTTATATAATTTTCCCCTGGTAACTGCATTATCACTTTTTCATTTTTATAAACTGATATAAAATCTATACTTTTACATGGTCTCTACTTTAAATGGCCTTGGCTCATAATCAAATATAAAGCAGACCTTAACTCAGATTATCTGATAGTAGTATACACTGAATTGCTCAAAAAATAGAGCCCACCTGTTAAATGCAGGAGACTTAAGAAATGCAAGTTTGATCCCTGGGTCGGGAGGATCCCCTGGAGAAGGAAATGGCAACCCACTTCAATATCTTGCCTGGGAAATCCCATGGATAGAGAAGGCTGATGGGCTACAGTCCATGGGGCTGCAAAGATTCAGACACGACTGAATAACTAACTAAAGTATGGCAAAATGAGTACAGTATTGTAAAGCAAAACAACTAAAAAAATAAAAATTAATAATAAAAAAAATAAGTTAAAATTTTAGAAAGTAAAGTAATGATGTTTTTAAATTTAAGTGATATGCAGGGTTAAAGGGCTTACCAGGCCACTCAGCAGTAAAGAATCTGTCTACAAAGCAGAAGATGCAGGAGATGCCACAGTTTCAATCTCTGGGTCCAGAATATCCCCTGGAGGAGGGTATAGCAGCCCAGTCCAATATTCTTGCCTTGGAGAATCCCATGAAGAGAGGAGCCTGTCAGGCTACAGTCCATAGGGTCACACAGACACATACTACTGAAGCGACAAACACATATGCACGGGTTAAAATGATCATATGATTAGTGACAACATAATTTTCAAGATTATTGCCTTCATAGCTCAAAATTTTGGAAGCATGAAGAAAAATCATGATCTATACTAGATCTTTAATAAATATTAATTGGCTGATTAAATTCTATTTAGCAAAGCAAAATTAAGGCAGTAATTGAGATAATGACGTTGGTAATTTCAGTCAGAAAATAACACTTCTTAAGGAAAATTCTAATTTCTGTACAATGCAAAGAGCAGTAAGAGATAGGGGGTATGATTTGAGACATTCCTCATTGGATGACTATATTGACCATACTTTAAGCTTCTCATGTGTTCTGTTAATGACTATTTGGTGTAAGTGATATGTGATTAATTTCAGAGTTGAGCTATAAATAGAGCATAGGTAGTTCTACTTTGCTCCGTTCAATCAAACAGTTTACATAATTACTAAAAAGTACACTCAAAGATTCTAACTTCATCATTTTGTTCCTTTTTGTCTTTCACAGAAGAAATTCCTTAGTATTTATTTTAAGCAGTTGTGCAAACTGAGTTAAGCCAGACATGCAGTAAGTGCTTGGAGTACCTTTCTAGGTATATTTCAGAAGAACCCCCAATCCTAAATTGCAGTTACTCCACATAAAACATAGAACCAGATGCTAGAGTATACTGATGTGGTTCATGAAGTTGAAAGACACTGAAGTTTCTCTAAACCAGATTTCTCAACAGTTATCTCAGTAAAGCTCTTAAATTTGCAAGTTAAGAATTTCCTTTCTCAAGTGTGACTATGGAGTGTAATAAAATTCATAACCATATAAAACACATACATCCTTGCTTTTTATTTATAGAAAGGAAAAAGAGAGCTGAATCATGGTACTTCATTTATGATCCCATGTAAATATCTATTCCTTTAACCACATAACTTGTCCTTAAAAATTAAGATAAAGGCAGATCATTCTTATATGATGCTATAACTGTATCCAAGTAATGCAAATATATATACATTAAATGTTTGATTCTCCATGATAGCAACACTTAACATATATTCATAGTTTAAAATATGTATGGAGATAAGCATAAATATAGCTATTATATTTTCAAGAAAGCATTCCATAACTATATATGTGTATGTATATGTACACACACATAGGAAACTGAATTTTTTACATAAAATAATTTATCATAAGATTAGAGCATGTTTAAAGTATCTAGAATGATTTTGGAACTCTTTTTCCTTCAGAATGAAACTCTAAGACATGCAAAAAAAAGATTCCTCAATGCTTATAGTTTATATCAGTTTTGACCCCAAATGGTATATTTCCAAACATATTTCCAAATCAGTTTTGGCCATTTCTAAGTATCTACTGAAAGCATGAATTTTTAGTACCACTTAAGAAATGCAAAATAAAAAGTATCTGTTAGTCCTGAAGGCATTTACCAAATGAATTTAAGAAAGGCGCTGAGAAACAGGGAGTGAGGTAGTGTCTCAAAATGGTTAAAAATACAGAGATTATTGCCATGATGCCAATATAGAAGAAACTGCTTTCATTTGATGTTGCAAAGTTGTGCTAAAAATCAATTGTATGTCCTGAAAACACTGTTTCTCATAACACATGTTTAGTTTTGCAGGGTTAAATAGAACTTATGATCGATTAGAAGATAATTTTCATCTTGGCTGCATCTTATCAAATGCCAAGTGTTATTAGCAGAATATTATAATAGAGTTGTTATTAAATATTGTGAGTTTTAATATCAACTGTATTGTGAATTTTTCCATAGAATGATGTATACTTAAATAATATGCAGGAATTTAGTAAGAGATTCTTATTAATTCATTTTGGACCTTTTTTTAATCAAGAACTTTGCATAAATTATTTGTATACATCAAAGCTATACATGAACATTTTCCTCTTAAGTGTATCAGTTCTTTTAGAAGATTATGAAGGATCTTCATGCTCATAATGGGCTAAAAAAGGAGGCTACAGTGATACTGAAAGGGAGAATATTATATAAAATGTTAATTTCTGGGATTTTGACATGGCATTTTGATATAACTTTGATTTATCTATTTAACTGTTTCTTTTAATTAACATTGAATTTGTTGCTCCTGCATCAAAATCAGGTGATCAGATAAGTATGGGGGATAGTGTTATAGTGTTGAATGGTAGAGAGCTCTTCCTCTTGTTGGAGAAATTTTTCACAGATAGAATCTTTATGAAGTTTATTGTCCCTATATAAGATTAGTATCATTGCCTTAGTCTCTATAAATTATTCACATCCTAGAACTTTAATGAGAGTAAGTGGGAGATGAAATTGGGTACCTAGTGATCTACTTATGTTTCCTGTAATTGTGATATTCTGAGAAGGGGAATTTCCAGATTTGTATTTATTTAAATTAAAACAATATACCATATGGATCCTCTTTAATTTTTATTTTTATATTAATTTAAACATAAAATGATATAAAGTAAAATTTTAGAAAATTTTAGCTATTAAATATCAAGTATCTTGCTATTATATCAGTAATATAGATTATTAATAAACATAGGTTTCAAATATTTTATTTTGAACAGCTTTTAAACTCATTTTCATAACTTCAGAGCAAAAGCTTTTCATTGTTTGAATGAGATTATGGGACTACAGGACAGTCTAGAACAGTTTTATGCCTAAAAATATGACTGCTTCATTTTTATCTGTTTAGCATTAGACTTCACTTTTAATTCCTTTTGTAAAATAATGTTCTTGCATCAAATATTTAGTTTCCTTTTCAGTCAGATATAACAAAAAAGACCCTGGTTTTGATAAATTATTTTCCTTTATTAATATTGAAATTACCAAAATGTTGCATCAAAAATTCATTTTAAAACTTAAAATGGTTTTACCACAATTTCCAGAGGAGATCCTATAATTATCTAATAGGGTTAGTAATGTTTTCTACATTAAATTGTGCTTCACTTTCAATTTCTAATTGTAGTTTTCTCTGTGTTAATTAAGAGCCTGAAGACAATCACATTAAGGAAATGTTTAAATAAAAGTAGTAATTATTAGTATATTAGACTAAAAGAACATTTCAAAACGATCATCCCATGAGTGTTAGATTATAGTGTTTAAGGTAAAACCTAATAGTAAGTCTGCTAAGTATCATAATTACACAGACAAGGGCTCCTCTTATCCATAATACTAAGTATGGAACTATATTTTTAGTATTTTGGTTTATAGATCATTAAATACTTTAAAAATGAATGATGTCATTTGAATTTGGGCAAAACTTTGTCAGATGGGTAAGGGCAAGCATTAGGGTCAGTTTGACTCACCTCAAAGGCAAACCTCTCATTATCTTTTCACATCACTGTGAAGTATTTTCAGAGGCAATAACTATTCTAATTGTATATTTTAATGGAAAGTGATTTTGTAGCTGCTCTGTATATCAGTGGGGCGTGGAAATGGTACTGTTTGCAGCGGTCCAGCGCCTCCATCATGCTTCTGCTTCTAAGTCACTTCAGTCATGTCCGACTCTGTGTGACCTCATAGACGGCAGCCCACCAGGCTCCCCCGTCCCTGGGATTCTCCAGGCAAGAACACTGGAGTGGGTTGCCATTTCCTTCTCCAATGCATGAATGAGTAGCTTTCCACGGTTGTACTCATTTCCTCTTTCCTGAGTTCTGGGCAGCTTGATTTATGTTTCCTGTTTTTCCACGTGACACTTGGGATAATGGTCTGCACAGAGTTCACACTCAATAAATGTTGTTAATTGACAGACACATTTTTCTTTGTTTAACTTTAATCTCCAAAGAAAGAGACTCGGTTCCTGGTATGTGCGTCTGTGTCTCTGTGTGTCTGTGAGTGTAGTGTGTGAAGGGAGGAAATTAAAGAGGTCACTGTTGTGGAAAATTAGTCACAAAAGCAAATGCGAGTAGAGATCTGACTTTTTTTCCTCTGATAATTCAGTGCTGTTTAGAAAAAGAAAAAATGAAAAAAGTTATATTTGTAAATTTATATATTAGATTTATTAGGGGCATGAATTTTATGCCCAATCTATTTTTTAAAGCTATTATTTGTTAAAACAAGATGATGTGGCAGTTGTATAAAAATGTCATCAGAGAACACCCTAGAATTAGTCTATAATACTCAGACCTTATTTTCATGGACTCTGATTAAGTTTCAGCTACATTTTAGGCTGTTATATTAAATGCCAAATGGATTTGTAATGACCCTCACTTAATATGCAACAAAAACAGGAGACTATTAGCAACTTTATTTTAAGTTTTCACTCCAAATATTCTTCTAACTCAAGAGCTCTGAAAACACAGATTTGTATGATTCTACCCTGGCTTCATGGCTAATGATGAATATACCTGATGAGAAATACTTCACTGTAAGTGGCAGTTTTGAAATACTTGCATGGAAGGTGGTGCACAATTAAAATGATTCTAGCAGTCTGTTATGCACTGTATACAAGTAATAAAATTAATGGATGCACTTCAAGTAATGATCCATTTCCTCTGGGTACAATATATTTATTCATAGACTATTTCAGGGGTTGTTTAGAATATGAAATGTGAATGGATTATGATCCATTATCCCTGAGATTCTAATGTGCTACTATGAAATGGTTTCCATAAGTATTGTTCATAACGCCTGGTGAGTTAATGTTTGTGTTCTTAAGTAGCTAAGAAAAAATTAGAAAAACAGATGCTCAAACAGTTGATACTGAAAACTTTGCAGGTATCTGCACTTATAAACTGTCTTGAAACTCAAAGTTTTCAGTTAAGCATAATTCTATGAAATGCACATAAAACAATTATATTGAATAATAAAATTATTCACATGGGAGTATTTGCTGGGGAAACAGTACCTTTATTTATTCTGAAAAGCCTTAAGGGACTTTTTCATAATTTCATTACTAATACTAGATAATAGATGGCCAGTTAATTCGTGAGGTTGAAGTAATAACGTTTCCAATTTTAGTTGATCCCTCCTCCAAGGGATCAGATTCGAAGGAAAAGAGAATGCCTGGGGCTCTGTATTTGGTTTTTCGCGTCTGCGACTGTTGCTCCCCTAGTGTTTGTATTTGTATGAAGTAGGCTATTGATTTGGTGTTGGGCAAGTTCACAGGTAAAGTGTGCTTATTTTGTACCTACTCTGAGCTGAGAATTCTATCAGATACTTCCAGTGGAGACATTTTTCTTAGGAGATTTTATAGTTTAGAAAGACAGGACATACTCTAGTTGAGCAGGAAGCATATTCATATATGAATTAATACAGTGTTTCCATATAAAGCCTTAATAATAAAATGTCTGATTTTCTGCGGTCAAAATCATATATTATTCAGTGACATGTAGAAATTTCTGTTTTTAACTTTTGGCATGGCTATCCTCTGTAACTTGAATTTCAAATGATTTTAAATTTATGACCGATTATTCCAAGCTTCCCTAATAAGCTCTTATGTATTCATTGCTGATTGATATGATTTCTTATAAAATGTATAAATATACTTTATCCCATATTAGTGCCATATTATATAAAATTACTACTATCTTTAAAAAATATTTGTTATTTTTCACAAATTATCTTTTTCAGTCATTAAAAACTCCTCCTGTCCCTAATTTCACCATTTGAAATATCTGACCTCTTTTCCTTGTTTCCTATAGGTTCTTTTTTCATTTGTTTATATTAACATTGATTAATATTTATTGATTGCCTGGTATATGTCATGTTTGGTGTAATAATTCACACATGTTAACTAAGAATCCTGATAGATGTTCTATGAAATCAATTATATTTTAAAAAAATTTTGATTTTATATTGGAGTGTAGTTGATTAACAGTGTTGTGTTACTTTCAGCTATACAGCAGAGTGATTCAGTATATATACACGTGTCTATTTTTTTTCCAGATTCGTTTCCCATTTAGAGTACTACAGAGTATTGAGCAGAGTTCCCTGTGCTATACAGTAGATCCTTGTCTGTTAACTATTTATATATAGTAGTGTGTACATTGGAGAAGGCAATGGCACCCCACTCCAGTACTCTTGCCTGGAAAATCCCATGGATTGAGGAGCCTGGTAGGCTGCAGTCCATGGGATCGCGAAGGGTCAGACACAACTGAGTGACTTCACTTTCACTTTTCACTTTCATGCATTGGAGAAAGTAATGGCAACCCACTCCAGTGTTCTTGCCTAGAGAACCCCAGGGAAGGGGGAGCCTGGTGGGCTGCCGTCTCTGGGGTCGCACAGAGTCGGACACAACTGAAGCGACTTAGCAGCAGCAGCAGCAGGGTGTACATGTCGATCCTTATTCCATGGATGAAAAAAGTAAAGTCCAATATGAGTATTTAGCAGAACCAAGTTCACTCATTTAGTAAAGGGAGAGGTCAGATTTGAACTCAGATGTGCCTAACACCAGAGCTCTTACTGTGAACTTGAATACCCTTTTGCCTGCCTTTACCATTTATCCTTGTAAGAGATCCTTCTTGTACATGTTATTCAGTTATAAAAGTCAATATGCTTATTAGTGGAGAGTACTGTAGATTTCTAAGTGGAATAGTACTCTATTCACTTTTCCTATTTATATTAATTTCTTCTGTAGCAATGTTTAGCATTTGGACATATTTTAGGCATGACATTGAACTGATAATTTCAGGTAATGATCAAAGACTCATTAAATTCTATCTCTGGATTTTATTAGGTGCCATGGAACTTACTGATACTTCATTATAATTTGATTTGTATTTTGATGATTAAATTAACATGTATTATTCATATTAAAATTAATTTATTATTTTTTTCCAATTGCTTAGGGGTTTTCATGTTGTTGACCTCAGGAACAGTGAGATAATATTTTCTGTATTCCCTTATCATTTGGACTAATGCTAAATAAATTCAGTCCAGCATCATTCCATCAGTACTTTTAATTTACTTTAGCACCTCTTGTTTGTCTATCTTGGACTTGGACTACCAAGGACTCCCTTCTTCTAAGTGCTTATTCACATTTAATATATGCTGAAAATATTTCTCCTAAACATCTGGTCCTTTAGATCCATGCCACATTTTTGAGTCATTTTCTAACATAATTTACAGTTTCTACCCTATGTATTTTTAAATTACTCCATTTCATTTTCCAGCAATAATATCAGCATTTTATCATAGTATTTTTTCTCAAAATGAGTGCCTATATGACCGGACATTTGGATTCTTCTCTTATACTTTGCAACAAACATGATTTTATAACTATAGTCTCTTAGTGGCATCCCTCAGAACATATTTTGGTATAATTCTTGGTCACTGCTCAAAACAAAATTATCCCAAGCAGAATATCCCTGAAACATCCAGATGTCTCAATGTCTCAACAAAATCAGTTGCTTCCTTAACTATTACAAGGGTATTAGAGGAATAGTTTGTTCCTGCAAACCACAGGCCACCTTTTATAGCTGTATGTGTGGAAATGATATTTGTGGTTTGTTTTCTGCAGTGTCATCTTGAATAGTGTCAAACTCTGAAATTAGCGAAACTAGAGCTGTGTTTCAAATGAATTGAGAGATGTGGTTTGGCAGCATAGCATAATTACAACAAAATAAAAATCAGAGTATCTGAGCAGAGAAAAGTAGAACAGAATAAAATAATATAGTTGTCGACTTCAAATCCATGTTTTTTATTCTTTATAAAGAGTGAAAGGGGAGGCATGTACAAGTTAGCAGAACTTCAGGCCTCATATTTGCTAGAGATGGTCTTCAGACTTCTTAATAACTTACTGGTCCTTTAACTAAATCATATTATCAGAAAGTTGTATAAAATGGACATTCATAAAAGTAGATTCTCCTGGACAAGTTGGTCTTCACTAGATCACATTAGCCCCTTAGATACTTTAATCAAGAGGAAGACTGTTATACTGAGCTTATGATCTCTTTTGAGATTTGTGAATATATGTAGGGACAGGAAACATTTGCGTATTCAGTATTTCAGACATATTAAGTTATCAATGCTATCATAGCTATGTTTTAATGTCCATATTATATTTAATATTTTTAGTGTACTTTACTAAAGAAGTGGCTATGTAAACAAATTGTGTGTGTAAGAACATTTACATGTTGTGAACTCTACAGAATTAATAATGTGATATTGCTGTACTCTCATTAGTATGGCATTAGTTACATATCACACTTTGAAAAAAATTAAATGAGATGAAATATGTTAAAAGACAACATACTCCATAAGACATAGTAGGTTTTCTGGAAGGCTAAAGTTGATAATGATATGGTTATGTTTCCATTTTGCCCTTGATAGACTTTTTTCTGCTTAAGTATTTCTATAGCTCGTTTTCAAATATTCAGATCAATCTCCACATTTGTAAATGATGTGTAAATAATTTAAAAATCTTCTTTATAATTAGAAAGATTTTTTTTCCAAATGCTTATTTTCTTTCTTTGGACTCATATTCAGTCTACTTATTTCTGGCTTGTATAGCATATACAGATAATTAAGTTGATTTTTTTAAAATGCATGTTCACTTTTTACAAAATAGAAGTAGAGTCATGGATGTAGAAAGCAAACTTCTGGTTACCAGAGAATAAGGAGAGGAGAGGGATAAATTGGGAGATTGGAATTGACATATACACACTACTGTATATAAAATAGATAACTAATAAGAACTTGCTATATAGTGCAGGAAACTCTACTTAATACTTTGTAATGGCCCACCCTAAAAGAATGGATACATGTATATGTATAACTGATTCACTTTGCTCTATACCTGAAACTAACACATCGCTATAA
>SJYA01003483.1:1764891-1787557 GCA_006410615.1 Neotragus moschatus
ACACCACGGAGTAAATCTCATTACTTGTATCACTACATGGTGCTTTGAACATATTAAGTGTTCAGCGAATAAGAGCTACCACAAAGACCTGGAAATCCATCTTGACTTTCATCCCCTTTCCTTTTCTTCATTAGTGTTCTCACAGTTAAACAGAAACTTGACTTTTTAAGTGTACTTTGAGTGGTGAAAATTGGTGTGAAGAATTGGTGGTTGGTACCTGGAAAAAATGATATGAAAAATAATACTAAAAGTTAAATATGTTCTATATTGATAGCAATTTTTAGTCTACAGACAATAGTCTTATAAATCATCATTCTTAGTGCTTAGAGGCAACCCTTTGAGAATATGATGATTATTTCCATGTCACAAGTGACCCATTAGAGCTCAAATAATGGAAAGGATGTATATATGAAATGGTTTAAGAACTGGAGAATATATTAATGCATTAGTATATTAATGCTATATTAATAGCAGCATTATTCATGATAGCCTCAAAATGGAAGCAACCCATATGCCCATCAACTGATGAATAAATAAATTGAGTATATCCATACAATGAAATAATACTCAGTAATGAAAAGTAATGAAGTACTGATACATGCTACAGCATGGTTTTCTTAAAAACATTATGCTAAGTGAAAGAAGCCTCCCACCAAAGACCATATATTATATGATTACATTTATTAGAAGTGTCCACACTATGCAGATCTAAAGAGACAGAAATAAATGAATGGTTGCCTAAAGCTAGAAGATTGAAATGGTAGCATTGCCTCCCAAAGCAATTGCTAAAGCCTTTTCTAGAAACTGCAAACCAGAAAGATTATTTTCTACCCTAGATGAGTTTGGAAAATAGCAAAAAGTTTGTTAGGGTAATCCACTGTTATAACAAAGAAGAAATTAAATGTTCTTTTTAAATGTAAATATAGAAGCACTGTTTGAAATATGCTTTGAATTCCTTTCAGTTGTGAGGTGGAAATCATGTCAAGGAAATTATTATTTTGTTGTTGTTGTTTGGTGGTTTTTACCAGCCATTGGGAAAGTGGCAGCATTAATTATAACAAAACAAGTGTTTTCTTATTTTCTAAAGCTTTAAAAGTGTGTTCTTTTGTTCTTTAACCCTAGATTGCTGACATATTTTTCTTTTCTTCTTTAAAAAAAAAAAGTGACAAGAACTCATAACATGAGATTTATTTTCCTAACAAACTTTTAAGTGTAAATAAAGTGTTAAGTGTAAGTCAGTGTTGTACAGCTGATCTCTAGAGTTAACTCTTGCACAATTGAAACTTTGGGGTTTCCTGGATGATGTGGTGCTTAAGAATCAAACTGCAATGCAGGAGACACAGGAGATGTGGGTTCGATCCCTGGGTCGGGAAAACCCCCTGGAGTAGGATGTATAATATCATATGTGAAACGAATCACCAGTCCAGCTTCGATGCATGATACAGGGTGCTCGGGGTTGGTGCACTGGGATGACCCAGAGGGATGGGATAGGGAGGGAAGCGGGAGGGGGGGTTCAGGATGGGGAACACGTGTATATCCGTGGTGGATTCATGCTGATGTATGGCAAAACCAATACAATATTGTAAAGTAATTAGCCTCCAGTTAAAATAAATAAATTTATATTAAAAAAAAAAAAGAAACCTATTCCAGTATTCTTGCCTGGAAAATCCCATGAACACTAATTCAATACATAGTTTTGAACACTTGGTGTGTGCCATGAAAATAATGGATACTAGGTATTTAGTGGAGAAAATTAGGAGGGAGATTTATGTCTTCATGGAACTTATAGGAATAAAGATAGTGAACAAATGAATATCTAAATTATATTATCATAGATTATAATCACTTAGAAAATATTATTCTGAAGTGATAACATTTGAGTCTCAAACTCCAAAGATATGCAGGAACCAGCTGTATAGTGAGTTAAAGGAAGGATATTAGGAAAAATGGAAATACGCACAAATGTCCCAAAGTAGGAAAGTGTTTGACATGTCCAAGAAGACAGAAATGAGGTCTGGAGGGAGGAAACCAGCAAATAATGGAAAGATTAGGGTAAAATCAGGATGGAGTTCATGTAGGCTACCCTCTAGATGCTCCTGTAAAAAGTTCAGGTTATATTTCAGAAGTGTTGAAATGTCTAAAAGAATTTCAGTTACAGAAATTAACTAATCTGATTCATATTTCTGAAAGATCGAAGGAGGGTCAAAGCAGAAGAAGGTAGGTAGGGGAAAGGTAGGTAGGGGAAATGGTAGCCATACAGGCATCACCTTGGACTAGAGTTGGAGTAGATAAAGGAAAAGTTCAGGCAGCCCTTGAAGTGCTGATCATCTGGGGAGGTGTAGTAGGAAGTACTTTTACCAAAAATTATAGAGAATCGCTTTTGCTTCCTATGAAGATAATGGAAAAAAATTTTAGGATGGCCAGCAAAAAGTGCTCCCTATATAATTTCAAGCTCTGTTGTTAGTCCCTACTACTGTCTGTTAAGATGCAGAGATTGAGAAGGGAAATAAAGGTTGACCGGAGTGAGCTCTTTCAGCTCCAGATCAGAAACTTGACCTTATTTACTTTTATATATAGGAAAGGGATTCTTTTGTTCTGGAAGACAAAATCCGTATCACTTTGCTTTTCAAGTCCAGAAAAGAAAAGAAGAAAAGCTGTAAATGGTCCTTTTGTTTTCATACTGTTGTCTTTATCAGTACCACCAACAGCATGAATAATGGACACATTTATTTAGCTTAATATGTGCTTCATGCCATGAGATATTGGAGAAGGAAATGGCAACCCACTCCAGTGTTCTTGCCTGGAGAATCCCAGGGACGGGGGAGCCTGGTGGGCTGCCGTCTATGGAGTCGCATAGAGTCGGACATGACTGAAGCGACTTAGCAGCAGTAGCAGCAGCAGCCATGAGATACAGGAATTGCTCCCTGACCTTGAGAATCTTGAGAACATATGCTAAATGCCAATGGAGCATGAAAAACAAAACATGTTTTGAACACTTATTTAGCAGGAGTTCTTAAAGATAAGTTTGATGAACCAGAAGGGCTAATATTTAAAGAAAAAAAAAGTGGAAAAGAAGGAAAATGCAGCAACCCCCTCCACAAACACTTCCCTTATATCACAATAAATATTTCAGTAATATAGAATTTATACTTACCACCGTCTTGGTTGTGTATGCATGCCAAGTTACTTCAGTAGTTCTGACTCTTTGCGATACTATGGACTGTAGCCCACCAGGCTCTTCAGTCCATGGGATTCTCCAGGTAAGGATACTGGACAGGGTTGCCAAGCTTCCTCTGGGGGATCTTCCTGACCCAGGGATCCAACTAGCATCTCTTAAGTCCCCTGCATGGGCAGGCAGATTCTTTATCACTAGCACTACCTGGGAAGCCCACAGACTTGTTTGGAAAATTGTGATGGACGTAGAAAGTGAACAGTTTGTTCAGCAGGTGATTATTAGAGCAATGATTGTGAAAAGATCCAGATTTCAGGTGATTCATTGGTTGTTGTTCAGTGGCTCAGTCATGCCCAACTCTTTGCAACCCCACAAACTGCAGCATGCCAGGCCTCCCTGTCCTTCACCATCTCCTGTTGGTTGCTCAAACTCATGCCCACTGAGTCGGTGATGCCATTCAAACATCTCATCCTCTGTCATCCCCTTTTCCTCCTGCATTCCATCTTTCCCAGCCTCAGGGTTTTTTCTAATGAGTTGGCTCTTCCCATCAGGTGGCCAAAATATTGGAGCTTCAGTATCAGTCCTTCCAATGAATATTCAGGATTGATTTCCTTGAGGATTCACTGGTTTGATTGTAAGAGTCTTCTCCAGCACCACAGTTCAAAAGCATCAATTCTTCGGTGCTCAGCTTTCTTTATAATCCAGCTCTCACATGCATACATGACTACTGGAAAAATCATAGCTTTTACTAAACAGACCTTTGTCAGTAAAGTGATGTCTCTGCTTTTTAATACGCCATTTAGGTTTGTCATAGCTTTTCTTCCAAGGAGCAAGCATCTTTTAAATTCATGGCTGCAGTCACTCCCTTCAATAATTTTGTAGCCCAAGAAAACAGTCTGTCACTGTTTCCTCATCTATTTGCCATGAAGTGATGGGACCAGGTGCCATGATCTTCATTTTCTGAATGTTGAGTTTTAAGCCAGCTTTTTTACTCTCCTCTNTGTCCACACTATGCAGATCTAAAGAGACAGAAATAAATGAATGGTTGCCTAAAGCTAGAAGATTGAAATGGTAGCATTGCCTCCCAAAGCAATTGCTAAAGCCTTTTCTAGAAACTGCAAACCAGAAAGATTATTTTCTACCCTAGATGAGTTTGGAAAATAGCAAAAAGTTTGTTAGGGTAATCCACTGTTATAACAAAGAAGAAATTAAATGTTCTTTTTAAATGTAAATATAGAAGCACTGTTTGAAATATGCTTTGAATTCCTTTCAGTTGTGAGGTGGAAATCATGTCAAGGAAATTATTATTTTGTTGTTGTTGTTTGGTGGTTTTTACCAGCCATTGGGAAAGTGGCAGCATTAATTATAACAAAACAAGTGTTTTCTTATTTTCTAAAGCTTTAAAAGTGTGTTCTTTTGTTCTTTAACCCTAGATTGCTGACATATTTTTCTTTTCTTCTTTAAAAAAAAAAAGTGACAAGAACTCATAACATGAGATTTATTTTCCTAACAAACTTTTAAGTGTAAATAAAGTGTTAAGTGTAAGTCAGTGTTGTACAGCTGATCTCTAGAGTTAACTCTTGCACAATTGAAACTTTGGGGTTTCCTGGATGATGTGGTGCTTAAGAATCAAACTGCAATGCAGGAGACACAGGAGATGTGGGTTCGATCCCTGGGTCGGGAAAACCCCCTGGAGTAGGATGTATAATATCATATGTGAAACGAATCACCAGTCCAGCTTCGATGCATGATACAGGGTGCTCGGGGTTGGTGCACTGGGATGACCCAGAGGGATGGGATAGGGAGGGAAGCGGGAGGGGGGGTTCAGGATGGGGAACACGTGTATATCCGTGGTGGATTCATGCTGATGTATGGCAAAACCAATACAATATTGTAAAGTAATTAGCCTCCAGTTAAAATAAATAAATTTATATTAAAAAAAAAAAAGAAACCTATTCCAGTATTCTTGCCTGGAAAATCCCATGAACACTAATTCAATACATAGTTTTGAACACTTGGTGTGTGCCATGAAAATAATGGATACTAGGTATTTAGTGGAGAAAATTAGGAGGGAGATTTATGTCTTCATGGAACTTATAGGAATAAAGATAGTGAACAAATGAATATCTAAATTATATTATCATAGATTATAATCACTTAGAAAATATTATTCTGAAGTGATAACATTTGAGTCTCAAACTCCAAAGATATGCAGGAACCAGCTGTATAGTGAGTTAAAGGAAGGATATTAGGAAAAATGGAAATACGCACAAATGTCCCAAAGTAGGAAAGTGTTTGACATGTCCAAGAAGACAGAAATGAGGTCTGGAGGGAGGAAACCAGCAAATAATGGAAAGATTAGGGTAAAATCAGGATGGAGTTCATGTAGGCTACCCTCTAGATGCTCCTGTAAAAAGTTCAGGTTATATTTCAGAAGTGTTGAAATGTCTAAAAGAATTTCAGTTACAGAAATTAACTAATCTGATTCATATTTCTGAAAGATCGAAGGAGGGTCAAAGCAGAAGAAGGTAGGTAGGGGAAAGGTAGGTAGGGGAAATGGTAGCCATACAGGCATCACCTTGGACTAGAGTTGGAGTAGATAAAGGAAAAGTTCAGGCAGCCCTTGAAGTGCTGATCATCTGGGGAGGTGTAGTAGGAAGTACTTTTACCAAAAATTATAGAGAATCGCTTTTGCTTCCTATGAAGATAATGGAAAAAAATTTTAGGATGGCCAGCAAAAAGTGCTCCCTATATAATTTCAAGCTCTGTTGTTAGTCCCTACTACTGTCTGTTAAGATGCAGAGATTGAGAAGGGAAATAAAGGTTGACCGGAGTGAGCTCTTTCAGCTCCAGATCAGAAACTTGACCTTATTTACTTTTATATATAGGAAAGGGATTCTTTTGTTCTGGAAGACAAAATCCGTATCACTTTGCTTTTCAAGTCCAGAAAAGAAAAGAAGAAAAGCTGTAAATGGTCCTTTTGTTTTCATACTGTTGTCTTTATCAGTACCACCAACAGCATGAATAATGGACACATTTATTTAGCTTAATATGTGCTTCATGCCATGAGATATTGGAGAAGGAAATGGCAACCCACTCCAGTGTTCTTGCCTGGAGAATCCCAGGGACGGGGGAGCCTGGTGGGCTGCCGTCTATGGAGTCGCATAGAGTCGGACATGACTGAAGCGACTTAGCAGCAGTAGCAGCAGCAGCCATGAGATACAGGAATTGCTCCCTGACCTTGAGAATCTTGAGAACATATGCTAAATGCCAATGGAGCATGAAAAACAAAACATGTTTTGAACACTTATTTAGCAGGAGTTCTTAAAGATAAGTTTGATGAACCAGAAGGGCTAATATTTAAAGAAAAAAAAAGTGGAAAAGAAGGAAAATGCAGCAACCCCCTCCACAAACACTTCCCTTATATCACAATAAATATTTCAGTAATATAGAATTTATACTTACCACCGTCTTGGTTGTGTATGCATGCCAAGTTACTTCAGTAGTTCTGACTCTTTGCGATACTATGGACTGTAGCCCACCAGGCTCTTCAGTCCATGGGATTCTCCAGGTAAGGATACTGGACAGGGTTGCCAAGCTTCCTCTGGGGGATCTTCCTGACCCAGGGATCCAACTAGCATCTCTTAAGTCCCCTGCATGGGCAGGCAGATTCTTTATCACTAGCACTACCTGGGAAGCCCACAGACTTGTTTGGAAAATTGTGATGGACGTAGAAAGTGAACAGTTTGTTCAGCAGGTGATTATTAGAGCAATGATTGTGAAAAGATCCAGATTTCAGGTGATTCATTGGTTGTTGTTCAGTGGCTCAGTCATGCCCAACTCTTTGCAACCCCACAAACTGCAGCATGCCAGGCCTCCCTGTCCTTCACCATCTCCTGTTGGTTGCTCAAACTCATGCCCACTGAGTCGGTGATGCCATTCAAACATCTCATCCTCTGTCATCCCCTTTTCCTCCTGCATTCCATCTTTCCCAGCCTCAGGGTTTTTTCTAATGAGTTGGCTCTTCCCATCAGGTGGCCAAAATATTGGAGCTTCAGTATCAGTCCTTCCAATGAATATTCAGGATTGATTTCCTTGAGGATTCACTGGTTTGATTGTAAGAGTCTTCTCCAGCACCACAGTTCAAAAGCATCAATTCTTCGGTGCTCAGCTTTCTTTATAATCCAGCTCTCACATGCATACATGACTACTGGAAAAATCATAGCTTTTACTAAACAGACCTTTGTCAGTAAAGTGATGTCTCTGCTTTTTAATACGCCATTTAGGTTTGTCATAGCTTTTCTTCCAAGGAGCAAGCATCTTTTAAATTCATGGCTGCAGTCACTCCCTTCAATAATTTTGTAGCCCAAGAAAACAGTCTGTCACTGTTTCCTCATCTATTTGCCATGAAGTGATGGGACCAGGTGCCATGATCTTCATTTTCTGAATGTTGAGTTTTAAGCCAGCTTTTTTACTCTCCTCTTTCACCTTCATGGAGGCTCTTTAGTTCCTCTTTGCTTTCTGCACTAAGGGTCATGTGATCATAGGGTGGTGCCATAAGGATGGTGATTCGTTGGAGACATGACTTTTAAAAACATTCTGAGGTGATCTTGGATGAAATTCCTAGAAACCCATATGCTTTGCTCATGTCAGAACACATCTTGGACCCTTCATGGGAATGAAGTGTGAGCAGCAGGAACTTTTAGCAGAAAGAGTGGCATAAGTACAAAGACTTGACATTAGTGACAGATTTTGGTTGGTGTTTATGATGATGGGACTTAGGGCTGAAAGTTCATTGGATTCCAATCACAAAAGACCTTTGATGTCAAACTAAGTAAATAACTTATATGTTGGTTTTAGAAATTCAAGTTTCCGTACTTGTGATGTGTTGTTTTGCTAAGTCTTTTTTTTTAATTAATTGATTTATTTTAATTGAAGTCTAAACACTTGACAATACTGTAGTGGTTTTTGCCATACATCGACATGAATCAGCATGAGTGTACATGTGTTCCCCATCCTGAACCCCCCTCCCACCTCCTTCCCAAGGAAGGTTCATATCAATACTATGTTAATCACACTGTGAGTCCCCTTTTCTTTCTCAACATCTTCTGCCAGTGTTCACATGTTAAAGAAATGCTGGTACTATGTCATGGTTTATGTCATTTAAGAAGGTTTGGAATTGCACAAGAAGGTCTTTTTTGTTACATTGTTTCTCTGTCATCCTTTTAGCTATGAGGGATGGGGAAGAAGTTGGAGTATATTTGATATGGAGTAAAAGAAAGAGAACTTTAACTCGAAAGTTTTTCCAAAGTAGCTATATCAAAGAAGTAGGAAGTGATGTTGGTTCAGTTAGCTTCTACACATACACACAGAACTCATACAAGTCATAAGTAATTTCTACCTATAAGTGATGGAAACTTTAAAT
This sequence comes from Neotragus moschatus, assembly GCA_006410615.1. Classification (NCBI taxonomy): domain Eukaryota; kingdom Metazoa; phylum Chordata; class Mammalia; order Artiodactyla; family Bovidae; genus Neotragus; species Neotragus moschatus. Next base: position 1,773,489 of record SJYA01003483.1, read on the forward strand.
TCCAGTCAATTTCATATTCAGAGCAGAAGTGTCAATGGTTTTAAATGATGTCACTCTCCAGACTGCTAATAAATATTCTTTTTCTCTCTCCAAATGGATTAGTTTCCCCATCTTCTATGTAAGCACTGCCTAATAGAAATATAAGACATATATGTAATTAAAAATTTCCTAGTAGTCATATTAAAAAACAGTTGATTGCACATTCTCTTTGAACAGATACATCCAAATATTATCATTTTACCATAGAAACAGAAATTTAAAATTATACAGATATTTCTACATTATTGTTGTGCTAAAGTTTCAGACTCTGGTGTCTCTTTGCACTTGTAGAACATCTCTATTCAGACTAAGCACATTTGAAGTGTTCACTAGACATCTGTATCTAGCGGCTACCCTATTGGACAGCACAGTTCCATATTCTTTCTCTCCCTTCCATCATTTCTGTGACATTTAAGTACCTTTCTTTTCTCTGAGTAGTTTTGTTTCAACAGTTTTTTGGGTGGGAGATATAGTTGTGATTCTTTATCAAAAAATTTCATATATAGCCTACTGTTCTGAGATCTCAGCATTAGTATGATTACTCTGTTTTACAATGTGAAAACAAATCTAAACTTTCAAAGTAGATGTGTTTACCTTGCTTTTCAGTTAGAGTTCTTTACCTCTTGACACAGACGTGTGTGTATCAGAAAATACAGCATTTAGTTCCACGCATGGCTCTCTTTTTTTTAAGTTAATAATGAAATAACCTTGCCTTGTCTGGGCTCTCCTTTGCTCACCTCTCCTTTCTATTCTCTGAAGTCCCTCACCCTTTTAAGTCAACTGGATAAAGCTGAGGAATTTTTAAACAAAAATTACAAAAGACATTTTTAGATGTCAATTTGATCGCACTTGGTCATCACCATCCTTCACGTGACTACACTGATGGACTGGGGATAGGTGGGACTTTTTTTAACCTTTCAGGATCGGTAGAGTATACAACCCTTAACCCTTAACATTTACTAACGTTAAGTAACCCTTAGCATTTACTTTCCCGAGAATTCACAACACATGCTTCCAAAACTACCATCACTTGGATTAACTTTAATTTTGTAGAATATATTTCCTTAGTCATAAAACATTAAGAAGGTATCTATCTGTATTTTTAAATGGCACTTTAGCAAATAGAATTGTGGAAACTGTCTTAAGAATCTTTAAGATGGATGATTTATAAGCAATATATAGCTAAATGTTAAATAGTTTTTCAAGGGCCTGGGCTGGGCCAAATGATGCCAGTAGAACTCTTATGAATTTTTAGGATGGTTGGTTATTAAATTGGATATGTTTATTGTCTTATTGCTTTCAGTAAAGAGCAAGAAGTATCAGTTGAGTTTTAAGCTCTATTTCTGTCCATGAAAGAAAGATTGGGATTTCTCTAGATGGGGGAGGGCTAGTTCTGCTACTGTATTGGAATCACAAGGGCAGCATCCACACACATCTCATTGACTGGTAGGTAGAGCAGCTTATAGCTTATAACAGCAACTAGCTTCTGCACCAGACTGTTTTCTTTCACTTTAATCTGAAACAGAATTAGTAATCCTTCACTAGTATTCTCCATTATGTCTAGTTTAAATGAGATCAACTATGTGTTTTATAATCACTGTTAAAATAAACCGTGTGGTTTATAATCACTATTCAGCTACTACAAGGGAAATCACATTGGCTAATTAATTCATTTTTACATCTAGGAGGCAAACATGAATAAAATATGTGTGGCTTTAGTTTTATCTTATAAATTAAGAGTCATACACTTTATTTGCAGACCTAGCCTCTAAGTCCTAGATTCATATGTCCCACTACTTCCTTGAACTTTTTTTATCTAGACATCCCAGTAAGTTCCAGAAAGACAAGCTCTTGGTGGGCAGCTATGCAGTCAACAACCACTTCCTTCTTGGTCCCTCTAATAGCACAGAAAAGAACCAATACTTGTGGAGTTGCACCGTCAGGAGACTCAGAATCATTTTGCTATTCCCTGTTCTCCACCCGCTCCCTCTCCCATTTCCATGTCTGTGCTTTTTATCTCCTAAATAGCTCTCACATCCAAACTTCATATTTATTATTATCACGTAACTCCAAACTACTATGGTTTTTTTTTTTTTTTTTGGTCTGGACCACTAAATTATCTCCCCTATGTTCATTCTTGATACTAAGAAACCTTTATTCTACATTTCAACCAGAATTATCTTTCTGAAGGAAAATGTAGCCATCTCACTTTGTGTGTGTAATATGTTCAATGAATTCCATTTGCTCTTACTTTAAAGGTGCCTCAATGGCCCTGCATAATATGGACATTGCCTGCCTCAAATCACAGCCTCATTCATGCTTCTGTTCTTCTTACTCCATATTGCTATCTCATGTACTGAAGACAGCATAGGCTTTCCAACCTCAGATCTTGTGTATATAATTCTCCCAGGAGCCCTAGCATAGCTAATTCTTATTCATTCATATCTTTCCTCAAAAGTTAATCCTTATAAGCTCTCAGTCTATATATGATGTTCCTCTTATTCACTGTCATAATACTCTATATTTCTCTTTTCTAAAATTAATTACAATTTGATCAAAATTATATTAGAAAAGTACCTGGCTCCATGAGTAAATTAGAAGCTTCTGTGGTGGCTCAGATGGTAAAGAATTTGTCTGCAATGTGGGAGACCTGGGTTTGATCCCTGAGTCAGGAAGATCCCTTGGAGAAGGGAATGGCTACCCACTCCAGTATTCTGGCCTGGAGAATTCCATGGATTGTATAGTCCATGGGGTCACAAAGAGTTGGACATGACTGAGCGACTTTGACTTTCACAGAATAGTATCTGGATCCATGAGTAAAATATGAAATTAATGAATTCAAGAACTCTCTTGTCCTCATTATTGCATCCCTGTTAAGGTATAGAGGCCAAAAGATAATTGACAATCAATAAATACTTGAAATAATAAATTAATAAATTATATGTAATACAATAAATATTAAATATACACAGATATTTCTCATGTATATGAGAGAGAGAGTTGTTGTGTTTGTTTAGTCACTAAGTCATGTCTGACTTTGTGACCCCATAGCCCACCAGGCTCCTCTGTCCATGGGATTTCCCAGGCAGGAATACTGGAGTGGGTTGCCATTTATTTCTCCAGGGGATCTTTCCAACCCAGGGATTGGACCTGCATCTATTTCTTCACTTGGTTTATAAATATTCTCAGTAAACTTTTAATGTTTAATGGCTACTTAGCATTTTATGTTGTCATTAATTTCTAATTTGCATAGCTATTATCTGGGCATGTGGGCTCTGATTTTTGTAATTATAAATTATGCTGTTATGAATTTTATATACTATGCCTGTTTGGGGATTGGGGCAAGTACTTGTTTCCTTAGAACATTCATCCATTCAGCAAATATTGAGCACCTTCTGAGGGTGTGGGGCTTCCCTGGTGGATCAGATGGCAAAGAATCTGCTTGCAATGAGAGACCCGGGTTTGATCCCTGGGTCGGGAAGATCCTCTGTAGAAGGGAATGGCAACCCACTCCAGTATTCTTGCCTGGGGAATTCCATGAACAGAGGAGCCTGACAGGCTACAGTCCATGGGATCGCAAAGAGTCGGACACGACTGAGCGACTAACACAATACTCTTGCATCGGAAGGTGGATTCTCTACCACTGAGCCAGAGAGAGAGACTTTTTTCTTTTCATGCAATGGTGCTCATATTTCCATAGAAATCTAACATTCCTGGTTAGACTGTGATAAAAATCGTTGCTTTATCCAATTTCAAAATGGTAGAATTTAGATCATGATATTTTCCCTTTTCAAAAGAATTCCAGGAGAAAACACAAACACGTATGTGTGCATTTTCTCACCCTCTTTCTCTGTCTTTACAATATAAGGCTCACTATATGTTTTCTTTGCTGTTTGTTCATTTTTAGCCAGACTAATAAATTTCAAATTTAGAAATGAATTGTACCAGGAAACAAAATTCACTGAAATTAAAGAAAATCTACCTTAGTAATCTAGAAACCACTGCAGTGAGAAAGGATAAGAGAGATAAATAAGAAAGTTGATTTGAGCTATTCAGAATTTAGAAGGCTCCATAGGAATTAGAAAGACTTAATAGTCTAAATTCTCCAGGTAAATTCTTTCTTCTCATGTTCAAATTCTGTGCTTCACCAAACACATGTTTCCTTCTGTGTTGCTGGCAAAGCATTCTGTTTTTAAGCTCAAGGTTATACTCTTTAACCTTCAGTCATTTGTTCAACGAATACTGAGTCCTTGCGTGGCAAGATAGTGGTCACTGGGGGTAGGTCACTAAACTAAAACCATGTGTTCCTTGGTCTCATAACGCTTGTAATCTTGGGAAAGATGCAGCCATTAATTACAAAATCATGGCTATTTTTTATATATCTGAGTTGTGTGTTTGGATGGAAAAGTCTAAGGCCAGGCCTCTGAAACTAAATAAAGAAACCTTATCCAGGCTGGGAAGATCTGAGAATATTTCCTTGAGAATGACCTGGTGGACACAGAAGCTGAAAGATGAGAAGGAATTAGTGAGACTAAGGGTAGTACGTGCTGGCTAGCTAAGAATGACAGAAGTCCTGTGTCCATGGAGCACACAGACAGAGAGTTATGCAAAGTGAGCTGAGAGAGGTCAACAGTCTAGAAGGACCTCTTAAGAGCCATGGAGAGGGTTCCAGACATTAACAGGAGAAAACTGAAACCATGCTGATGGATTTTATGCTGTGATATAAAATCATATATCAGTTTTGCGTTTTTAGACACTGAGCAACAAAGATTGAAAGGAAGCAAAAGTAAACACGGAGAGACTAGGAAGGCTCTTTCCTTGTGTGGGTTTTTGCTTGAGCTAAATAAGTTACCTCTGAGATACTAACAAAGGCATTTGATCTTTCCACAAGTTGCCCTGTCTTCTCTCAGAATAGAGTGGGAGTTTACTTTAGCTCCCAGCGGGAGGACTTGACGTCTTGCATCAGAATACTGATCAGAAGCAGTTATATAGAAAAAGATCAACAGTTCAGAAACTGAAATATTTCCCTTCTCATTAAACTGAAAGATCAGAAGGAAGCTAGAAAAGGGAAGATAAATCAGGGCCTCCCTTAGAAGTGAAGTGGACTGGAAGGTGAGATTGGAGCCCATTGGGTAACTATTCCCACAACTCTTCAGATGTAAGGATTTCCCGGTTGATAGACCCGTACAGGGGTAGTGAGGTAGGTAGTTTAGAAACTATAGACTCGCTAGGTCTCCTTTCAGTTCTAGCTCTCCTCAAAGCATCGCACCTGTGAAACAGCCAGGCATTTACTCAGGATGCAGGTAGCAAGGAAAGGAAGTGTCCAAATATCCCGAATCAGAATACAGAATAAGATTTTCCATCCGTGCAACATGGTTTGTAGAGCCCACATGCAATGGTGGTCTGGATTGAGTACTTCATCAGGGTTTGGAAGAGAACCTGAGACTTTGTGTGATGTAAATTATTCATTGAATAATGCAAGGTAATACATGCTTTGTTAACATAGTGTTTAAATTAACAGAAAGGAAAAAATAGTAATACCAGGTTGTGGTTATTTCCTAACATCTAGCTAGAATTCTGTTAGTTAATAGAAGAAAGATTGATCAAATGTATCATTTAATAATTTAGAACGTTTCAGTGTTCATCTTCTTTTGATTGATCTCCTTTCCTCCCTCCTTCAATCTATTACATGTAGGTGGATGCTGACTGAGGTTTGGACAATCTGTAGTATTATAAAATAAGTTAAGTAACCATTTTTTACTTGTATTGTGCTATGCTACCTTATCACTTAGGTAATAAGCTAACAAATCTGAAAATCTTTATTTCCTCATTTAATGTAGGTACAATTACACTTCTAGTCTTTCCCCAGGATACTACTAATACCAAGATTATCCTCAGTATAGTCTAAACACTTTTCCAAATACATAGTTGATATGCTGTGTAATATAATAAAGTCTGCCTCATATATATATTTTAAATGACCACTCAGTATTAGTGAAGTTGCTCAGTCATGTCTGACTCTGAGACCCCATGGACTGTAGCCTACCAGGCTTCTCCGACCATGGGATTTTAGTATTATCCAGTACTAAGGCAAGGCTGTTTAAATAAACCTAAACAAAACAATTTGATATTTTTGGATACCATTTCCCTTCTATTATGATTTGATTTTTCATCTGATCATAACTCTCTTTGTAGGATAAAGTGGGGAAAAAAACTTTCAAATTCACTCTGTGTGTGTGTTAGAATATTCATATGCTGCATAGTATGTGTTCATATGTGGACATTTTGTGTGTGTGTGTAAATTATTTTGGAGCAATATCTTTGGTTTGGCTATGTATCTGGTTCTCTCAAATAAAATTAGTTCAAAGGAAACTACTCCTCTCCACAAATAACAGAACATGAGTATCTCTATTCAGTATTATTAACCTTGATGAAACTTTGTGTTACACTCTTACAGTTTTCTGCTTAGCCTTGAGTGTGTCCCTTTCACTTTCTTGTTATCTTGCATCTCCCTTCTGGCTACTAATAATAGCAAATATACTATGTACCCAACCATGAATGCAGTAATAAGCAAATATAGAGACGAATTTAGAATAAAATGTGGCATCTTATTAAGGTCTACAGAGGCCTTCTGTGGTCATAGTTCCCAACGACTCCCCTGCCCTGTTATCCCCCCAACTCTGCTTTGCTCACTTTGTTCTTGCTACACTTCCTGTGTTCTCCCATTTTGGATGGTTATACTTGTAATTGTGCTAAGTCACTTCAGTCGTGTCCGACTCTATGGACGAGCCCGCCAGGCTCCTCTGTCCATGTGATTCTCCAGGCAAGAATACTGGAGTGGGTTGCCATTTCCTCCTCCAGAGACTTGATACTACCTGGAAACCTTTCCTCTCTGTATTCATAAGGCTCCCTCCTTCAGTGCTTTTAAGTCTGTTGTCAAATGGTACTTCCAAGGAGAGGACTTTTTATTCACTATGAGCCTGAGTGAACTCTGAGAGTTGGTGATGGACAGGGAGGCCTGGCGTGCTGCGAATCATGGGGTTGCAAAGAGTTGGACACGACTGAGCGACTGAACTAAACTGAGTCACTTTCTATCCTTTTTAATTTTAGTTTGTATTTTTATTCAAAGAGTTTTTGTAACATATAGGCTTTTTTTCAAATACGGAAAAAATATANTAAGTTAAGTAACCATTTTTTACTTGTATTGTGCTATGCTACCTTATCACTTAGGTAATAAGCTAACAAATCTGAAAATCTTTATTTCCTCATTTAATGTAGGTACAATTACACTTCTAGTCTTTCCCCAGGATACTACTAATACCAAGATTATCCTCAGTATAGTCTAAACACTTTTCCAAATACATAGTTGATATGCTGTGTAATATAATAAAGTCTGCCTCATATATATATTTTAAATGACCACTCAGTATTAGTGAAGTTGCTCAGTCATGTCTGACTCTGAGACCCCATGGACTGTAGCCTACCAGGCTTCTCCGACCATGGGATTTTAGTATTATCCAGTACTAAGGCAAGGCTGTTTAAATAAACCTAAACAAAACAATTTGATATTTTTGGATACCATTTCCCTTCTATTATGATTTGATTTTTCATCTGATCATAACTCTCTTTGTAGGATAAAGTGGGGAAAAAAACTTTCAAATTCACTCTGTGTGTGTGTTAGAATATTCATATGTTGCATAGTATGTGTTCATATGTGGACATTTTGTGTGTGTGTGTAAATTATTTTGGAGCAATATCTTTGGTTTGGCTATGTATCTGGTTCTCTCAAATAAAATTAGTTCAAAGGAAACTACTCCTCTCCACAAATAACAGAACATGAGTATCTCTATTCAGTATTATTAACCTTGATGAAACTTTGTGTTACACTCTTACAGTTTTCTGCTTAGCCTTGAGTGTGTCCCTTTCACTTTCTTGTTATCTTGCATCTCCCTTCTGGCTACTAATAATAGCAAATATACTATGTACCCAACCATGAATGCAGTAATAAGCAAATATAGAGACGAATTTAGAATAAAATGTGGCATCTTATTAAGGTCTACAGAGGCCTTCTGTGGTCATAGTTCCCAACGACTCCCCTGCCCTGTTATCCCCCCAACTCTGCTTTGCTCACTTTGTTCTTGCTACACTTCCTGTGTTCTCCCATTTTGGATGGTTATACTTGTAATTGTGCTAAGTCACTTCAGTCGTGTCCGACTCTATGGACGAGCCCGCCAGGCTCCTCTGTCCATGTGATTCTCCAGGCAAGAATACTGGAGTGGGTTGCCATTTCCTCCTCCAGAGACTTGATACTACCTGGAAACCTTTCCTCTCTGTATTCATAAGGCTCCCTCCTTCAGTGCTTTTAAGTCTGTTGTCAAATGGTACTTCCAAGGAGAGGACTTTTTATTCACTATGAGCCTGAGTGAACTCTGAGAGTTGGTGATGGACAGGGAGGCCTGGCGTGCTGCGAATCATGGGGTTGCAAAGAGTTGGACACGACTGAGCGACTGAACTAAACTGAGTCACTTTCTATCCTTTTTAATTTTAGTTTGTATTTTTATTCAAAGAGTTTTTGTAACATATAGGCTTTTTTTCAAATACGGAAAAAATATAAATCTGCACTGCATACTGAACTACTTAAGAAATGGAATATTGGTAAAACCACTGAGGTACTTGATTGCTCCTGACAAATTCCTTTCCCTCCCTCCACGCCCACCCTCACCATCATCTCCAGGGAGATCTTTTGTCTGTCTGTTGTTCTCAGTGTCATTCCCGGCTCTTCCCATGAAAGCTACACTTTCTTGGATTCTTCGTTTAAATCTGCTTGATTTAGTCAGTGGAAGACACTTGGAGGATACTGAAGGTGAAAAGAGGAGAGAATCTATAATATTCTCTTCCCTCTCATTATTTAAGGGTGCATCTCCATCACTGACTGAGAATGAATCCTCCATTTCCAGGCTCCCTCTGGAAACAGTATACCTCAAGGGCTCTGCATCCCCCAAAGAGAAGCCCCCGGTGAATTCAGCTCCTGCTGGGTGGTTCCAATTATTGGTTTCTTGTGACACAGTCTCACGCCTCCTCCCTTTGTCTCTCTGATCTTGAAGATGATAGTGACTTCCATTGCTAACCCATTGATTACTCACCAACCCTTGTGTAAATCCTCATTTACCCCAAGAATTTCATATCTAATTCTCTATCTTAAATTCCTTTTTATTGCATTTTCCAGAAGGATCTTCCCCACTTATTTCTACTGATTTCCCCATTTATTACTATGAGTCATTACAATCTCTTGATTTGTTTGTTAATTTCCTAACTCACCAGTTAGATTTTGAGCATCATGAAAGCCAAGACTTTACTTTTAAAATTTTTACTTCTTGCTTCCCTGGTGCTCAGAGCACTGCATAAATATTGGCTGAATGAAGGAATAATAAATGACTTCTATTAATTCTCCCCAAAGTATCTCCATCCCTGTTTTTATAAATGAAGTCAGAGATGCTCCAATGTTAAGTAATTTGCCAAAACTAGTGAATGGAGAACCAATTCCAAGGCACAGGCTTACTGAACTGCAGAATCAGACTTGCTAATTATGCTACACAGCCTGTTTCTGTACAAATAGAACGGAGAAGCAGTTCTGTTTGATGTTCATAAAAGAACCTGTTGATCTTTTTCAAATAAAAGTAACCCTAATATCTTCAATACTTTATATACTGATCTTTCTCTCTTGACATATATTAATCATCTGGATAAAATGGAACTGATGCATATCACCTGTGGCATGCTTCTAATAAATGTACTTTCCCAGTCATTGCCCCAAGGGAAAGTAACACTCTTCAATTCAACATACCTCCTCTGTGTCTCTACCCATAGACCCATCTCCTTCTAACTTTTTGCTTCATCATAACTAAGTACTCCTTTAATTTAGTACTAGTCCTGAGAGTCATCTTTGTTTTTATAAATAATTATCTAGCATTCAAATGTATCTCGTCAGTAGAGACAGACACACATTATTTGTATGAAAGAAAGCAGGGAGGTCTAAAGTACCACAGAGACCTTTTGACATCCTTCTGTATGAAATCAAAAGTGCTCAGATTGACAAAGGCCTCTAAAAATAAATTTGGGCATGAACTGACAAATAAATATAAGTCCATTGAGTACAATTCTGTATCCCTCTCTAATGTACTTTCCATTTGAAAACCCCACTGATTAGCATGCCGAATACTATCCTACATTCTTCTCCTTTAGTTTAGAAGGAATTGGTACATGGAAGTGAAACCCATATGCTATCTGTTAAAAATAATATGGTTTAAATAATGCCATTTGATCTAGTGATTTGAGATAGTATTTTGTACTGTGGCTTTATCTATTTAGGAAAATTCTCAGCCATTGCCTCTTCAAATATGGCTCCTGTCCCACATCTCTCTCTGTGATTCTGGGATACATTTATGTTCATTTTGCTGTTTTTTTCTATGTCTTTTATTCTTTCATCTTTATTTTTCATTCTTTTGTCCCTCCATGCTTCATTCCATATATATATACAATTTATTTCTGACCTATCTTCAGATTTACTAATTCTCTCTTTAGCTTCGTCTAATCTGCTTTGAAACCCATCCACTGTTTTGTTACGTTTCACTTATTGCATGTTTAGTATAATCTCTTTTTTAACCTCCTTAAACCACTTGAAATCATTTTTATCATTTCCAGTTTTCTAACAAAATTCTCCACCTTGAACATGGTCAGTATAGCTCTAGTCACATAATCTGTATGAGTGTGTGTGTAAAATAGAAAATAATATATAGTAATAAATAGTATATATAAACATATGCATTTTAGATTTTCAGCATATGTAACTATACACAATGCACACATTGTGCTTTCCCATATATACTTTTATTCCCTATGTATAATTGGAATGAATGTATGTGTGTATACATGAATATATACGTTAGGGAAAATGCATTGTTTGTTGGTGGATGACTTTAAATAATCTTGGCTGAAATCCTGGCTATGACGCTTACTAGATGTTTGACTGTGAGCAAATCAGTTGGCCTTCTTTTATAACCTAGGTTTCCTCAAATGTAAATGGAATAAAAATGCATGTCTAAGGTTTATTGTAAGAACTGAGTCATAATATGTGTGATAATTATTAAGGTTTCTGACACACACTGAGCACACAAAAATTGTTTCTTTAGTAAGATAAGATATGAAATGATATAATTTAAAATATCACCTGCTGTAGATAATGGTACTGTTTTCCTCCAAGGCAAATAATACAGAAAGAGGATAGCCTTCAAAGTCAAATATACATGAACTCTACTTGGATTCTCAAACAACCATTTGTGTTACCTTGGGCAAGTTACTCAGCCTCTCTGTTGCTCCATTTTTGGACAAGTTACTCTGTTGCTCTATTTCCTCAACTTAAAAAGCATTAATTTAGCCATGCAAATCTTGCAAGATTGAATGTCAGATGTGCACAGTTTCTGCCATAATCATATTCTACTCTATATTTTCAGATCTTCACATGTTGTTAATATTTGTAATTAGTATGATTGAGTTTTCTGGCAACTTAGACAAATGACAAAATTTTAAATGGCTGAATGTTTCTCTGTTTTTTCCCTTTTGATAAAGTTTTGGACACTTTACCCACCATGCGGTATCAGGAGACCATGAATACCATCCTCACGTGGATCCAGCAGTCAGAAACCAAACTCTCTATACCTCAGGTTACTGTCACTGAATACGAGATCATGCAGCAGAGACTTGGCGAGTTACAGGTCTGTGACTTTTTATAAATCTTGATACATCTATCAAGTCTTGCTCATCTATCAAGCAGTCACATTGTTATAACCTTAATACAATACTAGAATTAAAATAATCATGGCGAGTATGACAGTTGGCCAGCTGAAAAAATGAAGGCTATAAAAGCATAATATTTCATGTATTTGTGCCTCTCTCCTTAAGATAAAGATTCCGTCTTTGAAGACAATGATATGATCTACGCATGAAATATATTCTTTCTTGCTTAGTGTGTATTTTCAGAAACATAGATTTTGATTATTATAAAAGCTCTGGTATTATTTCCTCCCCTTTGTTTGCTGACTTACAGCTCATATTTCCAATCAGAAAGTGGTAAAATTAATGCAGTTTTAAAATTAGTTTTAATTTAAACTCATTTGATGTAATATTGTTATTAGTTTTTGGAGTTCTATTAAGTGTATTTTAACAGTTTTATTTTAGGAAATAAAATGCTAATGTTGGAAATGAAAGATGTAATTTGTATGCAATTTTAGGATGCTTTCCTACTAATTCTGAAAAACCTGTGATGTATATCTAATCACATTTTATTTTGTAAGACATTAAAACACATTTGTGTATAATATTTTAAGAACTGAGATAATATGTCCACATTTTCTGAATTAAGAAAACAAGTTAAAACTTTAACTTTGTTGTATCAGGAGTTCTGTTTTGGGAACTGAATATTATTTACTAAAAAAAAAAAATAATTTTAGAAGTATTTCTTCAAAGAAATCTCTAAACATTTCCCAGTATGCATCATTCTAATTAAACCATTTCCTCTACTATAATACAAAGCAAACTATAACTGTTTAATCTGTTTTTCCTATTTATGTTGTTATTTCCAACACCTGGAATAATTTTAAAATTTACTTTGGGAGGTATGTGACTTGATAGAACTATAAATGTAAAAAAAAACATAGCAGTACACAGGTATAGCAATTAGGGGAATGGGTTAAGTATACAAGAAATGGTACACAGATGAATGGAAGAGTATATTTCCATTCATAAAGCAGTGATAAAGGGAAAATTATAACTATTATTGAGAAAATGGATTATTAACTTACTGAAAATAATGAAGTCATAACCTTGTGTCAAATGTTACAACAAAACTACTACATAGATTAAAAATTCAAACACGTTTTAACAGGCATAAATTTTGTAGAAAATTTTAATAAAACTCTTTACAAATATATAGTGGGGAAGCACAGAAATCAGTGGAAGTGATCGCAGCATTGTAAAAGTATCAGAACCAATCTTAAAGAAAAACAAAAGAAGGAAAACATCTGTCTGAGTAAGTCATTAATCAGGTAGTCACCAAAAAAGAAATAATGACTATTATTCCTATGAAAATTGTAGCTCAAATTGAAAAGGATGTACAAATTTACAAAATGGGATTTCATTTTTACATATGAAATTGCAAAAATAAATTAATACATAAGTGAATATAAGAAAACAGTCAGATATAGTGAATATACCAGTGGTTGCCAGAGGAGAGAGGGGCAAAATGAGAGTATGGGATTAAGAGGTACACACTGTCATGTGTAAAATAAGTAAAGTGCTGCACTCAATATGCCAGCAAATTTGGAAAACTCAGCAGTGGCCAGAGGACTGGAAATGGTCAGTTTTCATTCCAATTCAAAGAAAGGCAATGCCAAAGAATGCTCAAACTACCGCACAGTTGCACTCATCTCACACACTAGTAAAGTAATGCTCAAAATTCTTCAAGCCAGGCTTCAGCAATACGTGGATCATGAACTTCCAGATGTTCAAGCTGGTTTTAGAAAAGGCAGAGGAACCAGAGATCNGGCCTGGCATGCTGCAGTCCATGGGGTCGCAAAGAGTCGGACATGACTGAGTGACTGAACTGAACTGAAAAGAGTAGAAAAGTTAAAATTAATTTATATAAGTAATAATGAAAAATGGTTAAAAGAACTACAGAGGCAAATAAAATTTGTGTTTTTGAAAATTACTTAATGTATGGGAAAAGGCTCACAATAAATTGCTTAGCACAAAATGTATGTGCATACTATGTATTGTGTAAATAATCAAGTGTAACAGTTTAATAAATAAAATAAAAATAAATTTAAAATAACTTACATTTCACAAAATAAATATTATATAACCATAAGATTATGTGTTTTACTTAATTATGTGTATGTGAGTATAAAATATGATCAGCTATTCAGTAAAAAAGCCTGGAAATTTATCTAAAAGCAGTTGTATATAGTAGGTATTTT
>SJYA01003483.1:1787719-1801094 GCA_006410615.1 Neotragus moschatus
TCCATTTTAAAATCTTAAACCTTTATTAGTTTATAACCAGAAAGTAACATTTAAATAAATATTGAATAGAGGAATCTTTAACGTATGCTTTCTATTATAAGGGGTGGAATAGATTATACAGTACAAATGTGAAATGAAGTTTATAAATTCTCCCCAAAATTATCTGAAAATTTCACGATGATACTGCAAAATAGAACGTTTTTGAAGAATAAGAAACTTCCATTAAATGGCATGAGTAAACTATCTATATGATTTAGCTTATTCAGAGTTGTGTTATCACATATATCAATTTTATTTAGTTATATTTTTCTCTATGAAGATTAGAAATTATCTTACTAAAGGCTTATAATTAAGTTTTCTTATAATTAAACTCCATTAATTGAATCATAAATGCACTTATTAATATACAAATAAAATGTAATAAAATTAGATGAGCTAAAGCTCTTTGTTTCAATAAGATACAGTTTTGTATATATTCCACTTTGTTGATAAGAATAGGCATGGATTTATAAATACAATATTACTAAATAATGTATAAATTACACTTATGACTGAAAGTAGAATTTAAGTTGCTAATTATTTCACATCTGATGTTACATCATTTATTATTTTAAATGTTTGAGCCACACAGCTTTCATTTTAAGTACATTTGATTTATCTGAAACTCATCAATGAAATTGAACAATTAAACTCATTAATATTCATCAAATAGTATAAAGGCACTTTCTTTTTAATTTTGAGGCTTTACAAAGCTCTCTGCAAGAGCACCAAAATGACCTAAACTATCTCAGCACCACTGTGAAAGAGATGTCAAGGAAAGCACCCTCTCATATAAGCCAGAGATATCAATCAGAATTTGAAGACATTGAGGGTCGATGGAAGAAACTCTCTGCCCAGCTGACTGAACGTTGCCAAAAGCTAGAGGAGCAAATGGCCAAACTCCGAAAACTTCAGGTAATTCAAGGTTTTACTTTTTATATTGATTTTTATTTGTTTCTCTCCTAATGATGAGTTATACAATTAAAAGACATAGTCCCTTAAAGTTAGTGATAAGGCCAAAAGATACAAATTTGTCTCAAAGGACAATAGTTTGCCTATTGATTTTAAGAAGGCATTAAGAGTTCTGTTTCTTTGATTTTCTTTAGAATTAGCTTTTTTCCACCATTACCAACAGGAATTAAAAAACTTTTCAGCTCAATTCAAAACCCATCTTCTTTTTAGTCTTGTTATCCTGTAAATATTTAGCTTATGAATAAGGCTTCCCTGGTGTCTCAAAGAATCCACTTGTGATGCAAGAGACTGCCTGCAGTGCAGGAAATTTTTTTTTTCCCCTGAAAAATACATTGTTATTTTGGTTGTAAAAAAAAAAAGAATACACACACACACACACACACATACATATATATACACACAGGCTAACTCACATATGTCAGCTTTAATTGTAACATGTTATCTAGAGCTGGGGGACTTGCTTGTTGGCTCAGTGGTAAAGAATTTGCTGAGTGGATGTACGTGTGTGTGTGTGTGTGTGTGTGTGTTGTTGTTCAGTTGTGTCCAACTGTTTGCGACCCCGTGGACTGCAGCATGCCAGGCTTCCATGTGCTTCACTGTCTCCCAGAGGTTGCTCAAATTCATGTCCATTGAGTCGGTGATGCCATCCAATCATCTCATCCACTGTTGTCCGCTTCTCCTGCCCTCAGTCTTTACCAGTATCAGGGTCTTATCCAATGAGTCAGTTCTTCGCATCACGTGGCCAAAGTATTGGCGCTTTAGCTTCAGCGTCAGTGCTTCCAATGAGTATTCAGGACTGATTTCCTTTAGGATGGGCTGGTTTGATCTTGCAGTCCAAGGGACTCTCAAGAGTCTTCTCCAACACCATAGTTTAACAGCACCAGTTCTTCAGCACTCAGCCTTTATGGTCCAACTCTCACACCCATACATGACTAATAGAAAAGCCATAGCTTTGACTAGATGGATCTTTGTTAGCAAAGTAACGTCTCTGCTTTTCAATACACTGTCTAGTTTTCTCATCGCTTTCCTTCCAAAGGGTAAGCATCTTGTAATCTCACGGCTGCAGTCACCATCTGCAGTGATTTTGGAGCCCAAGAAAATAAAGTCTGTCACTGTTTCCATTGTTTCCCCATCTATTGCCATGAAGTTATGGGACCTGGTGGCATGATCTTAGTTTTTTGGGTGTTAAGTCACCTTTTCCACTCTCCTCTTTCACCTTCATCAAGAAGTTCTTTAGTTCCTCTTTGCTTTCTTCCATAAACGTGGTGTCGTCAACATATCTGAGGTTATTGGTATTTCTCCTGGCAATTTTGATTCCAGCTTGTGCTTCATCTAGCCTGGCATTTCATATGTATTCTGCATATAAGTTAAATAAGCAGGGTGACAATATACAGCCTGGATGTACTCGTTTTCCTATTTGGAACCAGCCATTTTTGCAGGTCTGGTTCTAACTGTTGCTTCTTGACCTGCATTCAGATTTCTCAGGAGATGGATGATGTGTTCTGGTTCCCATGTCTTGAAGAATCTTCCACAGTTTGTTGTGATACATACAGTCAAAGGCTTTGGCATAGTCAATAAAGCAGAAGTAGATTTTTATTTTCCTGGAACTCTCTTGCTTTTTCTATGATCCAACGGATGTTGGCAATTTGAACTCTGGTTCAGCTGCCTTTTCTAAATCCAACTTGAATATCTGGAAGTTCTCAGTTCATGCATTGTTGAAGCCTAGCTTGGAGAGTTTTAAGCATTACTTTGCTAGCTTGTTAGATGAGTGCAATTGTGTGGTAGTTTGAACATTCTCTGGGACTGGAATGAAAACTGACCTTTTCCAGTCCTATGGCCAGAGCTGATTTTTCCAAGTTTGCTGGCATATTGAGTATAGCACTTTGACAGCATCATCTTTTAGGATTTGAAATAGCTCAGCTGTAATTCCATCATCCCCACTAGTTTTGTTCATAGTGATGCTTCCTAAAGCCCACTTGATTTCACGTTCCAGAAAGTCTGGCTCTAGGTGAGTGATCACACCATCGTGGTTATCTGGGTCATTAAGATCTCTTTTGCATAATTCTTCTGTGTATTCTTGCCATCTCTTAATATTTCTCCTTCTGTTAGGTCCATACCATTTCTGTCCTTTATTGTGCCCATCTCTGCATGAAATGTTCCCTTGGTATCTCTCATTTACTTGAAGAGATCTCTAGTCCTTCCCCATTCTATTATTTCCCGTTATGTCTTTGCATTGTTTACTTAGGAAGGCATTCTTATCTCTCCTAGCTATTCTTTGGAGCTCTACATTGAGATGGGTATATCTTTCTTTTCTCCTTTGCCTTTCACTTCTTTTCTTTTCTCAGCTATGTATAAGGCTTCTTCAGACAAGCATTTTGCCTTTTTGCATTTCTTTTTCTTTGAGATAGTTTTGATCACTACCTCCTGTATAATGTTACAGACCTCTGTCCGTAGTTCTTCACGCTCTGTCTATCAGATCTAACCCCTTGAATCTGTTTATATATATATATGGGATGAGGGAGCTTCCCTGTTGATGCAGTGCTAAAGAATCCGCCTCTACCCAGGAGATGTGGCTTCAATCCCTGGGTCAGCAAGATACCCTGGAGAAGGAAATGGCAACCCACTCCAGTATTTTTACTTGAAAAATTCCATGGACAGAGGAGCCTGGGGGACTATAGTCCATGATGTCACAAGATTCGGACTTGACTTAGTGACTAAATCACCACCACCAAATAAAAAAGTTATCCGCCATGTAATATACATAATTTCATCAGCATATTTCACTTGTAATTTTATATATAAATTTGATCCCATCACCTTCTACAAACCAACTTCTACTGACTTAATTTGTTTGAATAGTGCCACCTAATTACCCAAGCATTAGTAAACCAGCGACTGCACTGTAGTCGAAAGTTTAAGCCATTTGGTGATGCAGGTGATATTTCTCTTATGTGGTAACTTATTGCAAAACATGTTAATGTTGGAAAGAAGCTTGAAAGCATGATGGAAAAGCATCGGAATAGCACGCTTCTGGTTTTAAATCCCAGTCCAGCTACTTGGTTGTTTTTTCTTACCTTTCACAAACCAAACAACCTAGCAGTTGTAAATTATTTTTTAAAGCACAACATCCACAGTAATGTCTCTCGAGGTATGAACATATGTGCATACATGCATACACATAGACACACATATAAAAACACATTTTTGTCTGTGCTAGTGGCAAAAGAGGGTACAGTTACATGGTCCTTGCCATCAAGGAGCCCATGTCTGGCGAAGGAGAAAGGGACGTGTATCCATTTCCTATTACTGCAGTAATAAGTTGCTGTAAATTTATTGGCTTGAAACAGCACACATATATTGTGGTTCTGGGTATCAAAAGTTCATTATCAGGCTCAGTGGGCTAAAATCAAGGTATGGACAGGGCTGTGTCCTTTCTGGAGGCTTTAGGAGAAAATTTGTTGCCTTGTCACTTTTAGTTTGGGGAAACTCAATCTTGGCTCATGTTTCCATCTTCATCTTTAGAGCCAGGAGTGTAGCACCTCCCCATTTCTCTCTTACACTCTTACTTCTATCTTAATAAGAATCCTTTGATCATATTGTGTCCATTTGGATAACCCAGGATCATCTCTTTATCTTTATATCCTTATCTTTTTTAATATAAATTTATTTATTTTAATTGGAGGTTAACTACTTTACAATATTATATTGGTTTGGCCATACATCAACATGAATCCGCACAGGTAAACACGTGTTCCCCATCCTGAAACCCCCTCCCTCCTCCCTCCCTGTACCATCCCTCTGGGTCATCTCAGTGATATCCTTAACTTAATCACATCTGCAAATTCCGTTTTGCCATGTAAGGCACCATATTCACAGCTTCCAGGGAAAAGGGCCTGAAATCTCAAAGGGTCATTATTTAACCTAGCATGGTAAGTAAATAAAACAGTGCACTGACTATGACAGTGGAAAGAGAAGAAAAGCAACATATCCTGGGAAAAGGAGTTATGAAGTGTTCTTGGGATATGAGTTATCTGACTACACCTTAAACACGTACAATTTAGGCACCTAATAAAAGACGGAGAAAGAGTTCCTGACAAAATGGAGCCGCATGGTCAATGATCTGCAAGTTCTTCAATATTGGAGAGAGAAAAGATATGTCTGGAGATGAATAAAAGAGGTGTTTGGAGAAGTAGTCTGAGAGTAGATCACACATAAGTTGAATGCCATGCTTTGGAATATGAATTATAATCTAACCATGATGGGATTCAACATAATGATAGTGTGGGACTCTCATTGGTACTTCAAGAGGAGGGAGATACAATAATATCTGTTCGTTTTTGAACATCACTTTGAGAAGAAGAAGGAGGTGAGAAGAATATTGGTACCCCCGGGGAGAATGGGTTAGAATGGGGTGAGACTGAAGTAGATACCAGAAAGAGCTAATGTAGTAGTCAAGGGGGCAGTGGTAAGAACCGAACTAGGACAGTGGCGATATGGACCAAAGAGCAAAGCTAGATTCCCGAAATGTCAGCCAGATAATAATGCTGAAATCTTTAGATTTAGTCAGATGCTTTTAAAGTCATTATTGTTTGTCGTATTGAAGAGGGAAATTTCTGAGAAGCACACGTTTTGAACAGAAATCTAATTAAGAAAGGACAAAATAGCTCATCTGGATAGCATAGTTGAACTGTAGGCAGATAAAGAAGTTTGACAGACCACACGCTTGAAATGTAGCCCTAGAAGGAGCATTATGTGAAAAAAATGAATGGGATGTATTTGGCTACTTACAAATAAATAAAGATGACATTTTCCGTTTGATCATTACGTCAACTTGGTCAAGCAAATCAGAAATTAAAAGCACAAGTTTTCTGTCTTTAAAGATGACAACATCTTGGGCTGAAGGTTCTCCACTGGAGGGGCTATTTAAACTGTCAACTGTAGAGAACAATTTGTGGAAGTTCACGTTTAGGGAGGCTATAAAGACACCATTACATTGAGTTTATTGTTTGTAGTTTGTTTTATGTACTGTAAGGGCACATTGTTAGTATTATCATGAGTTGTTTGGTAACTTAAAATTTCTCTAGAGGGGGATATGATTTAATGTTCTCAAGAGTAACATCATAAAACCACATTTGGTAGTAATTTTTTATTTTTAACAATAGCAGACTTCATACGCCAGTGCTCATACAGCAGACCATAAAAATGCAGTCTTAGTGGAAATATTCTTTTCCTGAAGAGCTACTTAGAGATATTCTTCAACCATGGGAATTGTTCACGGGCTTGTGTTCAAACATATCACCATGATGAATTGTGTCAAGGGAAATCAGCACCCCAATAATGTGTTAAAATGAGTCTCTGATTCCAGAATCACATAAAAACCTTGAAGAAGTGGATGGCTGAAGTTGATGTTTTCTTGAAAGAGGAATGGCCTGCCCTTGGAGATTCAGAAATTCTTAAAAAACAGCTGAAGCAGTGCAGGGTAAGATATTTTTTATATGATACTTGTTTATATGAAGACTTTGATATGGAAACTATTATTTAATGATATCAGTCGTTCTGAACCAGGGGCAATTTTGTCCCTCTAGGGGACATTCAGCAATGTCTGGAGACATTTTCATTTGTCTCAACTTGAGGTGGGGTAGATGCTGTTGGAGTCTTTAGAGATCGAGGCCAGGGACATATCTTAATATCCTACAATCCAAAGAACAGCACCACACAACAAAGGATTACCCCATCCAAAAGGACAGTAGTGCCAAGGTTGAGAAACTGGGCTAAATAAGAGAAAAATAGACAAAATATTGTCTTTTATTCAACACTTACTTTACGATATTATTTTTATATAGCATGCAGTTTAAGCTAAAGGTAAATGATTTTTTTGAGCTACCTGTTATATCTTATTACAGATTGTTAGTAAAACTATGTTGCTCTTTCCATGTATGTCACACTGTAGTATAATACAAGACATATATTTTGAAATAATATTTATTATGCCATTTTCATGCACTGGTAAGAGAACAGTCTAGCTCTTTCAAGAACTTTCTTTGTGAATAAAAGCTTTAAAAGCAAATCCATTTTATCAATAACCTTCACAGCATCTTGCTATAAACTGCTGTAGTGTACTATGTTGGAAAATCAAACTTCCTTAAAAAATAGTAATTTATAAAGCTCATCATTGTTGCACTGTTTTCAAACATGAAGTATTAAGTTTATTTACTTTGGTAGCTAATCTAAGTAGACTGTAGATATATAATTCCCCATCATTCATGCCATAAAAATTGAACATTGTTTGCAGCATATATTTCAGATTTTAAAGGGCAAAATTCATGTGTAGTGTCATGATTCCTAATTATATGTTTCTGTGTAGCTATGTTGCATTTCTAATTGTTGTGGTAATTTTTTCAGCTGACTTAAATTGTTTCCTTAGCTTTTAGTCAGTGATATTCAGACAATCCAGCCCAGTCTAAACAGTGTCAATGAAGGTGGACAGAAAATAAAAACTGAAGCGGAGCCAGAGTTTGCTTCTAGACTGGAGACAGAGCTCAGAGAACTTAACACTCAATGGGATTACATATGTCGACAGGTATGGCCCATCTCTTTTACGGTGGCTTACCTCATTTTAATTATGATTTCTTAATGTCTCCCTTCACCATGGCCCTTTTAAAAAGTTCAGTCTCTGTGTTGATGCTTTTAACATGGTTAAGTAAAACTAGCCTTTGTCTAGCATATAAATTATTTTCATAATATATATTTAGATAGTGTATATTCATCTTATTGGAAGTCCTAAAATGCTCTTATTGAATACAGCTGTCATTCTAAACAATAAAGCCCTTTTTTTAGGCATTATTTTTCTTTAATCTTTTCTCCAAAAGACTGCATAACTTAATACATGTAATTGGAGCAACAAAGATAGTTTACAATTCTATACTTGATACAGAAATAAAATGAATGAGTAATGCATGCATATGTACAAATATAAATATGTTTTGCTTTTGATTGTAAGATTGACCAGTTTGGCTTCTTCAATAAATGGATTAAGATTGGGAAATAGTTGAGAACAGCTTAGTAGAAAAAAATATAAGATAAATGTACATTCATATCTGAGTTCCCCATTTTTATATGGAAGAGTGTTTTATAGATATTTATGTCCAATTTCAAGATTAAATTGCAGAAGAGTAAATATTACATACAAGTAGCATACATCAAATACTTCTGGTTCAAAAGTGAAATTTTGACGTAAAGCAATGATTACTTTTTAATACACCAATACCATTTTTGAAGTTAATGAGAGGTTTCATTCTGTGTGTGTTAGAGTCAGTCAGTCTTTCATTATTTCTAAGTAACCTTTCAAAGTTGAAAAGAAATCATGCCAAAAGGCACAAACTAAATTTGAAAAAGAAAGAAATTGAGCCGAGGAAAAGTCAAGGCAAGTCACCCAGCTAATACCATCACTGACAAATGGTCAACTGTTCTATTAACTCACCGATGAGATAGCCCGGGGTCAGCTAGCTTGCATTCTTCTCCTGGAGTAAGTCGGTTCTAGAAGGGATGTTAAGGAAAAAAAAATAATATTACTTAGAGAATAGATTATATCATTGATGTTTTCCTGGAAGGTCAGTTTGAAAAGGATTTGTTTGTTGAATGTTTTTAATGGATGAATAGAAAGAGCAGCACCAATTTATTTAGAGCAAGGGAGGAAACAATAGCAAAAAAAAAAAATCTTTATGAGAAAATGGGTGGCAAGTAAGAGTCATTAATTTTCTTATAAAGCACAGTGAGGATTTACTATTCATGCCAAGTGCAGTGGGGAGCTATTAGACGTTTAGGTATAGGCGCGACATCATGTAAATATTTGCTATATATTCCTCTTACATGAAAAGACTGAAAGGGCATGAGTGGAAGCATGTAGGAATTACAGTTGTTCAGGTAGGAAATAATACTGGCAAATAACAGGGGGAGTATTAGTGGAGATTGAGAGACACAAAGACATTTGAAATGTATAGTCCTCTTGTGACACTGTGTTTGGTTGACTGTCCAAACCTCTTCCAATAATTTTCCAAGCTCTTCCACAGAGACAGAGGTGATTCGGATTCCTGTTGCTCTGTTTCATTACTGTTTATTGTTTTTATGTATATTTTCCCATTATACAGTAAGTAGCATGAGGAAGGGAGTGTGTTATTCTAGGCAAACTGAACCAAAGTGCTGTGTCAGTCAAACTTTGTAGAAATTCTGTACTTCCTGGCCACCTCCACCCAGCAAGCTTATCCCACTCAATGTGATCATTTATTTTTCTTGTTTCTTCTAACCAATTAGGCAAGTTCTTCCTTGTTGCATTTTTGATCAGGGCTTTCACACTCACTTCCACAATCATTACTCTTACTGCTAACAACACATTCCTTTCTTGATTTTATGTTTTATTAGATCCTGTTAGAAATGGCAGTACTTGATGAAAGATAAGGCTTGTGGAAAGTTCAGGGTGACAGAGAGGCAGGGATCAAAGGATATTCAGAGTTTTCTGTTTGGAGCAACAGTGTTGGACACCACACCTTCTATGAAAGAAGGAAAAACTGTGTGCTAATGGAGAAACACAATTGACCAGCTTGGTAGAATGATCAATGCTTCTACTTTGGTCATGTTTATTTTGGAGGAGTATACAGTCAAAATACATCTGGAATCCATGTGGGGTATTTAAAGTGAGCATATAAACTATATACACAGAAATAAAGATAACGTCTATGTAACTCCTACCTGACAATGCAAGAATTTGTCAGACCCACCCTCCCTCTGAATTTTTTGCTAAATTAGGTGAAATAAGAACTCTTATGGATGGGGAAGACTTCCTTGTGGATGGAGAGGCAAACAATGTGTAAGGGCAGAGGCTCTGGAACCAGGTTGCCTGGGTTTAGATCTTGCCCCCCCCATAAGCTACCCCTGTGAGCCTGGAAAAGTCACTTTATCTCTCTGCACTTCAGTTTCCCAGTCTTTACAGTGTGATGATATTTTCTACTTACTTTATAAGAATTTTAACATTCTTCTATAGTTAAATGAGTTTGTGTGTATAAGGTGTGTAGACCTATATCTAGCACAGAGTAACCATTATGTACATACTTGTTCAGTAACATAAACAAGGAGAGATGAAATAGACATAAAACTGCCTATTTAAAATTGTAAAATATGTGTAATTTTTAAATAACATGTAGATAAATATTTTAATTATTGATGACTGTAAACTTAGAGTTACCAAGAAACACTGGATTGAGCAGCAAGGTGGGTGCCATTCTGGCACCTTGCAGATCATTATCTTTCTCTGATTCAGTACATCTTTTGGGTTCAGTCATCCACAGACCCCTGGGTCACTCTGCCTCATTCCTTATGTATTTTAACACCTAACTCATGGTTACTCCTGTCCTAATTCTGGGTGATTTCAGTATCCTCTTAGATGGTTCTTCCCATTCCTGAGCCCTCAGTTACTTAATACCCATTCCAGTGATTTTCATCTTCTGCCCTGCCTCAGCCACTCACTCCCAGCTTCATAACCCAGACAATGTCTCTAGCAGTAATGTCTTTATAATTTCACCCTTAAGCATCCTGCCCTGCAGTCTCCAGCATACACACAATACAGTCACTGTGGAGCCTGTATGGAGATTCTGCAGAATGAAAATAGAGCTGCCTGAGGATCTAGCACTCCCACTTCTGGGTTTATTTCCAAAGGAAACTAAATCAGAATTTCTCAAAGACATGTCTGTACACCCAAATTCATTGCAGCATTACTCACAATAGCCAAGATAAGGAGACAACCTAAGTGCTGGTCAGAGAGAAACACATAAAGAAGATTAAGTGTGTGTGTGTATATACATGTATACACACATACATATAGACAAAGGAGTATTATTCTGAGAAAGAAGGAAAGCCTGTGATTTGCAACAATCTGGATGAAATTTGAGGGTATTATATTAGGTGAAATAAATCAGATAGAAAAAAGACATGGGATGCAAAAGAGCCAAACTCGAGAGAGTAGAATGGATACTAGGGCTTAGAGAGAGAGGGAGATAAAGAGATTCTGGTTAAGTGGTACAGACTTCTCATTTATGATGAGGGAGTTCTTGGGATTTCAAATTCCACGGACAGTGGAGCCTGGCAGGCTACAGTCCATGGGCCTGCAAAGAGTCAGACACACCTGAGTGACTAAGCACACACATAGCACATTTACAGGATGGCGACTATAGCTGACAATTCTATATTATATAAAGCATTTTATAATTTCTTTACATATGAACCTTGCTGGGAGAGTAAATCTTTAATGTTTTCATAATAAAAAGAAAAATGGTAATTATATGTGATGATGAAGGCATTGACTATTCCTGTTGTAATCATTTCACATGGTGTATGTACCTTAAACAGCGTTTTATGTCAATTGCATCTTAACAAAGGTTCGGGGGGCGTAGAGTGGGGTCGGGCAATGCTGAATGTTAGATTTACAAATTCTGAAACAGGAAACATGAAGAACTTTCTGTTTTATAAAACGGTTGATGCAGTGTAATCTGCTGAAACTGCAGGGGTGGATTGGGCAATTTCAGGCTAGACAGTTGGCATCACTCAGGTAATAAAGGTGAAGGAGAAAGTATGATTTTAACCTCAACGTTTTCATAGAAATCCTTCTAAAATGTGAAACCACAAAAAATTAATCTCTTTCTGATCAGTTGTAGAGCAGAATGCTAAATTTGGAAAAGATTTTGGAAATCATCTAGTTCAACTTTTAAGTTAGTTAAGAAGCGGAGATAAATGGAGTGATGTTTCCAGATTCACTTAGCTTGTTAGTGACTGACTGAATCCCGGTATCCTGATTCCAAAGCTGATATTTTTTCCAGTGTACTCGTTCTGTCCCTTCAAAATGACCTCCTGCTTTTCTTTCATTTTAAAATCACTCCTGATCCCGTTCTTCTGGTTTTGTTTTATAGCATGCATTATGTATATAGCTTTTTGCTACAAGCCTTTGGCTAATTTGTTAGTCATTCTAATATTATTGCCACTGTGCCAACTGCCTCCAAAGATTATAGCAGCATATCCAAGTAGAAATTTAACAGCTTGGGCTTATTTTACTTGGGCTTATTATAGGTTCATTGACTATGCAAAATCATCTTTGTACTTTAACTAGTATAATTGTTAGATATGTGGTTCTAGCTGTTATAATGAAACATACACTTACATTTAAATAGATCAAGTTCTACATTCTCCTAGGAGAGTAAAGTACTTTAAGTAGCTTTAATTTAACTACATTAGGCTTAAGGTAGTTGTAAAGTATAAGAAAAATTAACATGAACATGGTGCTGCATATATTTTATGTTGGGTAAAGTACCATGAAAATGTTGTTTTATTAAAACTATGCCTTTTATATTAAGACTTTAAATTACAGCTGTATTATTTAAAAGATGCACTCTACTTAATCCCAGAGAGAAGAATAACATAATTTGAGTAGAGTTATTTTTTAAGGTAAAAGAGATGCACTATATATTGTAATCCTAATACTAAATTGAAATTTTCCCTCAGTGTGTTACAGCAGAGTACATTTGTGTAAGCTATTAACATGCATGATCTCTTGGGTATTTTAAGTTTTGCTATCTTTCTAGTTAATAAGTAATAAGTTCTGTTATAAATTAGTATTTCAGAAACATATAAGACTTTATAAAGCAAGAGTCTCCCATCACCCATGCTTTTTTACACCTTTTTTAATGTAAAATTATATACTAAACAGTTTTCGCTTCAGTACCGATGTGTCAGTGCTCCATGGCATCCCATTCTGTGTGTGTACATGTGTATCCCACAATTAATTGCACCTTTGGGTTTGCTTTCAATATGTTGCCGTCTTCAAAGCTGAATTGAATAGTGTACGTGCAACTACATACACATCATTTTATATGTGGAAGAGTAGGCTCAAATTGATGAACATTAAGGCATTTAATGCATTTTGCCAGTTTACTGTCTAAAAGCTTTAACTGTGGTGTATATTTCCCTAAACAGGTATGAAACCTTTGTTTTCCCACATCCCTGCTCCAACTTGGCATTCTAATTAGTCTTTCTTCTAATCTCGTATTTGAAAATATACTAATTTAACTTCATTTGCTATTCATTTAACTATAAATGATACTGAGCAAATTTTCACATATATATGGCCTCACTTTAATTTTATTTCTGTAAATTACATGCCTGTATCTTTAATTCATTTTCCTTTTTTTAATGAGAGTTTTATATAGGTATATGATTATTAAGTTCCTAGGATATTTGAAATTGTAAAACAGCATCAAAGAGTGCAAAGAATTTCTACTTCTATATATGCCAATAAATTCAGTTTTCCACATGAAACGTATCA
>SJYA01003483.1:1804961-1824901 GCA_006410615.1 Neotragus moschatus
GGGTTTACCTGGACTTCAGTTCAGTTGCTCATTTGTGTCCAACTCTTTGTGACTCCATGGACTGCAGCACCCCAGGATTCCCTGTTCATCACCAACTCCCGGAGCTTGCTCAAACTCATGTCTATCAAGTTGGTGATGCCATCCAACCATCTCAACCTCTTTTGTCCCCTTCTCCTCCTGCTTGCAGTCTTTTCTGGCATCAGTCTTTTACAGTGAGTCAGTTCTTCACATCAAGTGGCCAAAATATTGGAGCTTCAGCTTCAGCATCAGTCCTTCCAGTGAATATTCAGCACTGATTTCCTTTAGGATTGACTGACTGGTTGGATCTCCTTGTAGACCAAGGGACTCTCAAGAGTCTTCTCCAACACCACAGTTCAAAAGCATCAGTTGTTCAGTGCTCAGCCTTCTTTAAGGTCCAACTCTCATATCCATACATGACTACTGGAAAAACCATAGCTTTGAGTAAATGGACCTTTGTTGGCAAAGTAATGCCTCTGATTTTTAATGTCTCTGTTTTGTCATAACTTTACTTCCAAGGACCAAGTATCTTTTAATTTCATGGGTGCAGTCACCATCTACAGTGATTTTGGAGCCCCCCAAAATAAAATCTGTCATTGTTGCATTGTTTCCCCATCTATTTGCCATGAAGTGATGGGACCAGATGCCATGATCTTAGCTTTTTGAATGTTGACTTTTAAGCCAGCTTTCTCACTCTCCACTTTCACCTTCATCAAGAGGCTCTTTAGTTCCTCTTCTCTTTCTGCCATAAGGGTGGTGTCATCTGCATATCTGAGGTTATTGATATTTCTTCCAGCAATCTTGATTTCAGCTTGTGCTTCTTCCAGCCTGGCATTTTGCATGATGTACTCTGCATATAAGTTAAATAAGCAGGGTGACAATATACAGCCTTGATGTACTCCTTTCCCAATATGGAACCAGTTCAATCTTCCATGTCTGGTTCTAACTGTTGCTTCTTGACCAGCATACAGATTTCTCAGGAGGCAAGTAAGATGGTCTGGTATTCCAGTCTCTTTAAAATACCTTCACTTTAATATACATGTATTTGCTGTTCTCATTCTATGGGGAACCGGCTAGAGTAACGATTCTCGCAAAGAAGTGAGCATCAGAATTACTTGGAAAGCTATTAAAACAGAGTTACATGGCCAACCCTAGGATTTCTGATTTAGTGAATCTAGGCTGGACCCTGAGAATTTTAATTTGTAATAAGTTTCCAGGTCATGCCCAGAAATAAGTTTGGTGATCCCAAGGAACCATACTTAGAGAACTGCTAGTTCAAGATACTGGCAATGAAAGGTGTCCGAGTTTATGATGGTTAGCTTCATAGAAATATATGGAACAGGGGACTTCCCTGGTGGTCCATTGGTTAAGAATCTGCCTTTCAGTGCAAGGGACACAGGCTTGATCCTTTGTCCGTGAAGAAGCCATAAGCCATGGAGCACCTAAGCCCATATAACATACTACTGAGTCAACACTCTAGAACCCATGAGCTGCAACTACTGAGTGCACGCACTGTTTCTACTGAAGCCCATGTGCCTAGAACCTGTGCTTCACAACAAGAGAAGCCATCACAATGAAAAGTCTGCATGCTGCAACTAGAGAAAACCCATGTACAGCAATGAAAACCCACCACAGCAAAAATAAGTAAATAAATCTTAAATATATATATATATATATATATATAGAGAGAGAGAGAGAGAGAGAGAGAGAACAAAAGCTACCACTTGTGATGAGGATTATCCCTAAACGATACCATTAGTTTTCTGTCTTTAGAATGTAGAAATCATCAAAATCAAATCCAAATCCTACAACACATTTGAATACCCTCTTAATCATATAACCCATGGTTGCCCATGGTGTGTATTCTCCATCATTACCAAAAGTAATAAACTCAGCTTGTTCAACTGTGGGAGTGTTGCTGTGGGTTACTATGAAGACTAACCTTGAGATGAGCTTTCAAGCCTAAGTACAGTGGAGAAATTGTTCATGATCTCCTTTTCTCATATCTTTCTTCTCTGAACCTTTTAAAATTATAAAACTGATTTAAAAAAATTTATGAATATCTAAATAGCAAGGGGTGATACTTCTCATTATGCATTTTTGATAGTTGCGTGGGTTGTTCATAGCTTGTATAAAATGTAATTTCATTCACTGGATGCACTGGATCATGATTCTCCTCCTCATGGAGGATCTGAGATGAGATTAAGACAAGCTGTGTGAAAGGAACTTGCAACTCCCAGGATGATTTACTTTAAACTCACTGAGCCTCAGTTCTTGGATGTATAACATAAAGGAAAGAAAACTTATTTCACACGATTTTGTTTTTGAACTCACTCCAGTGAGTTCACATATATAACATGTCATGGCACACAGCAGCACACGCTAAGTGATTAATATTTCTCAGTCTTTTTTAAAATTTTTTTTATTTTTTATTTAACTTTACAATACTGTATTGGTTTTGCCATACATCAATATGAATCCGCCACAGGTGTACACATGTTCCCAATCCTGAATCCGCCCCCCACCTCCCTCCCCATACAATCTCTCTGGGTCATCCCAGTGCACCAGCCCCAAACATCCTGTAACCTGCATCAAACCTAGACTAGCAATTCATTTCTTATATGATATTATACATGTTCAATGCCATTCTCCCAAATCATCCAGGCCTCTCTCTCTCCCACAGAGTCCAAAAGACTATTCAATACATCTGTATCTCTTTTGCTGTCTCACATCCAGGGTTATCGTTACCATCTTTCTAAATTCCATATATATGTGTCAGTATACTGTATTGGTGTTTTTCTTTCTGGCTTACTTCACTCTGTATAATCGGCTCCAGTTTCATCGACCTCATTAGAACTGATTCAAATGTATTCTTTTTCATGGCTGAGTAATACTCCATTGTNTTTTTTTTTTTTTAACAAACTGAAGGTTTGAGTAACCCTCCATTGTCAGATAATGGTTAGTATTTTTCATTAATGAAGTATTTTTTAATTATGTACATTTTTTAAGATATAATGCTACTGCACATTTAATAGGTTAAAACAGTATAAATTTTTGCATATGCTTGAAAACTAAAAAAAAAAAAATTTGTGAGACTCGCTTTATTGCAATACTCACTTTCTTGAAGTGGTCTGAAACTGAACCTCAAGATATTGATCTTCAGACTTTACTGTACTGAAGAAGAGGGAGCTACAGAGGTAAAGATTTCCAGCTATCTACACTCAAGGGCATGCCCTTGAGTCTTGGGCTGAATACTAAGCTACTCTTATATTGGAAGACTCCATGATACTGGGCAAAGAATGACCATGAAGCTGTAAACTAAACAATGCCCAAAGCTCATGCTAGGCTGAGAGATATTTGACTTCCAAACAATCAAGTAGACAGACCTAGTTAAACGTCTAGAAATTAGAAACCTCAGAAGCATCAGAGGCTTAGTAGCTAAGCTAAACTAGCACTTATAAAGGCTACCCTAATTCACCCTAAAGCAGCTTAAAATGAAGTCTTAAAAAGATCAACCGAATCTACAAATGGGCTTCCCTGGTAGCTCAGCTGGTAATGAATCCGCCTGCAATGCAGAAAACCCCAGTTTGATTCCTGGGTCGGGAAGATTTTCTGAAGAAGGAATAGGCTACCCACTCCAGTATTCTTGGGCTTCTCTGGTGGCTCAGGTGGTAAATAATCCACCCGCAATGTGGGAGACCTGGGTTCGATCCCTGGGTTGGGAAGATCCCCTGGAAGAAGACATGGCAACCCACTCCAGTATTCTTGCCTGGAGAATCCTCATGGACAGAGAAGCCTGGCAGACTGCAGTCCATGGGATCATAGAGTCGGACATGACTGAGCGACTAAGCACGCACACAAGCTACAAATATCTTCCCTGCCCTCCAAACAAAACTCACTCCCTTTAAAAGACAACAAAATCCACTGAACTATGTAACAGTTTTAATTTCCAGCATCAAAGATATGAAAAATGTGATCCATAACCAAGAAAATATACTAGTCAACAAAAATAGACTCAGATGTCAGAGATGACAGTATTAGCAGACAGGGACACTAAAATAAATACATCAGAAGGTGAGAAATGGAAAATTCAAAGAAAAAAGAAACAAACAGAATTTCTAGAGTTGAAAATATAATGAAAGTGAAACTGAACATCATTCAGTCGTGTCCGACTCTTTGCGACCCCATGGACTATAACCTGCCAGACTCTTCTGTCCATGAAATTCTTCAACCCAGAATACTGGAGTGGGTAGCCATTTCCTTCTCCAGGGGAGCCTCCCTACCCAGGGATGGAACCCAGGTCCTTTTAGAAGTCGTTGAGTGGACTTAATAGCGTTAGACACAGCAAAAGATTAGCAAAGCCACAACAAAAACTATGCAAACTGAAGGACAGGAAAAAAAGGCTTAAAAAAATGAACCAAACTTTAGTGACAGTGCAACAACACCAAAACTAACACGTTAAAATATTTTTTCAAGCCACAATAGATTAACATTCAGCTAACTCTTGAGTGACTTCACTTCCACTTTTTGCTTTCATGCATTGGAGAAGGAAATGGCAACCCACTCCAGTGTTCTTGCCTGGAGAATCCCAGGGATGGGAGAGCCTGGTGGCCTGCCATCTCTGCACAGAGTAGGACATGACTGAAGCAACTTAGCAGCAACAGCAGCAGCAACTCTTATTAGACTCTTACTCAACTGTACCCAGCAATAAGCTAGGCAATTTTTACATTCTATATTCATGGTTTTACTTAATGTTTATAACAGTCCTCTGCAATATAAAATGTTGCATAAATAATGAAAAATAGACACCTAAGTGGTTAAAGGACATACATCTGTCAGTCAAAGATTTCAAGTCTCCTTTCTCATCAGTCCCATGATGCCCTGAACATCACACTCCATAAACATCTACTGAAGAAATGAACTGAACTATTCCATTTCAATCTATAATTCTAGGCTGTAACATTTCCATAAACTGACCTGTTGCATACCGGACTTCCGCTGAAATTTCACTAGGACTAGGGATTCCAAGGGAAGTCTCTGCCTTCTCAATGACATTTGAAATACCTTGTCCTGATGAGAAAAATTATAACATTTTCATATTTGAATATTATTTGCAATTAGCCACCAAAACTTAAGAAACAACCCAAAATTTAAACCCACAGATTTTAAAATTCATTACAAGACTTTACTTTGACCTTATATAACTGATCTTTGGGAGTTTATCCTTATCTCTTCCCCCTCAAAATTGATTATCACTAAATAATAGTTTTATAATTTCTAAATATCAACCTTCTAATGAAAATTACAAATTTTAGTGGCAATGTAAATCAGCCCATCATTCTAATGCATCCTCAAACTATAAAGCCTCTGCATAATCATGGAAGAAGGATTAACAAAGTAATTTTTAACACAGATCTGTAGCAAAATATGCACAAAAATTAACAAAATGACTGATGACCTTACCTACTGTGGCTACTGTAGCTGAGGCCGAGGAGAGCAAGGACTTGCCCCAACTGCCCCAATAGCCCCATCCAGACTGGGGTACATCTTTGGAAACAGTCTCCTATTTTTCCCAGTAGCCAGAAAAACCAAAGGCAAAGAAAAATGGAAAAATTAGAGGAAAGTCAGAGTACATACACAAGGTAGCTAATTATTGGCCAAAAGTATGGCTGAACAAACACATACTATGTGGCTCAAGAAATGTACTGATTGGCAGATGTATGTTACCTGCATGTAAGCATCAAATAGCAAAGGCAACTACTCATAAGCATTTATAGAACTGAGAAAATTTAGTGTTTTATGGTTATAAAAGGAAATAAATAAGTATAATCCCAATTTTGTATTCATTCCATATTCCTTTTAGCCCCAATATTTTTTAATCTCAGTGTTTTAATAGATACTTTACTTTGCCTGCAGCCTGTGATGCCTGAACAGGGAGAACTTCTGTCTCAAGGTCACTGGAAGGTTTGGATTCTGGTCTTTTCCGAGTAGAAGCTACAGGTTCTGATTTACTCTCTGACTTGGCACTTTGGTCAAATGACTCAAAATTCTTGACTGGCTCACAGTTCTCATCTTCATGGATGGGAGTTGCTTCAGTTATCACTGCAGTCTCAAGATCATCTTTATTTGACATGATTAGATCATTGCCTGGTAAAATAAAAGCCCCCACCCCCCAAAAATTAATTATAGGCTTTTTTTACTTGTTATTTGTTTAAAAACTTTTTGAGATTATCACTAAGTCACATGCAGGTGTAAGAAATAACAGAGCTCTAATATACTCTTCACCTCATTTTCCCCAAGGTAACAGTTTGTGTAACTATAGCATTTCATAACCAGGATACCAATATATACTATCCCCTGATCTAACTCAAAATTTCACCAGCTTTACACTCATTCGTGCGAGCATAATTACTTCTATGAAATTTTATCACATGCACAGATTCATGTAATCATTACCACAGTCAGGATACAGAATAATTCAATTATAACGATCTCCTGTGTTTTAGCTATCTTCAGCCACTCCCACCCACCTCCTAATCCACAGCAATCACTGATACTCTCCATCACTATACTTTTGTCACTTCAAGATGTTATATAAATGCAGTCATACAGCATGTAACCTTTTGAAATTGGGTTTTGTTTACTCAGCAAAAGTCCCTCAAGATCCATGCAAGTTGTTGCATTAGTAGTTTCTCCCTTTTTATTGCTAAGTAGTGTTCCTTGGTATGAATGCATCTCAGTTGTTTCACCATTCACTTGTTGAAGGATGCCCGGGCTGTTTCCAGTTTAGGCCTATTACAACTAAAATGCCTATAAACATTTATCTACAGGTTTTTATGGGAATATAAGCTTTCATTTCCCTGGAATAAATGACCAGTGCATGCTTAATTTTGTAAGAAGCTGCCATACTCTTTTCCAAAGTAGCTGAACTATTTTACATTTCTACCAGCAATATACGAGAAATCAAGTTTCTTTTTATGCTCATCAGCATTTGGCAGTGTTATTTTTTATTTGAACCATTCTGATATAGGTGCGCTAATATGGGTTTAAGCTTTACATTGCATTTCTCTAATGGATAATGATACTGAACATCTTTTCTTGTGCTTGTAATCTGTATATCCTCTTCAGTGAAACAGCCATTTTTATCTTTTGTTCGCTTTCTAACCAGACTTTTTTTTTTTTTACTGTAAGTTTTGAGAGCTCAATTCAAGTCCTTTGTCAGATATGTGGTTTGTAAATATTTTATTCCAGTTTGTAGCTTATCTTTTCAATCTCTTCATAGTTTTTCACAGAGCAAAACTTTTTAGTTTCAATGAAGTCCAATTTATTAACTTTTCCTTTAATTGACACTTTTTAAAAAACCTTATTAGTTATTAATCATCCCTACCTTAATTTTTCAGAGAGGAGATTATGAAATTTCAGCTATCAGGATAAGATTTACATCACGCCAGCTTTTGAATAGCAAAGTTAACCAATTCAATTCCTTCCAGAAGTACAGATGTTTAGCGATTAAAGCAAAGATATTACTGGTGTATTTACAAACAGGAGATGCTGGTTTCTGAGATACCAACGTATCACCAGGGGAGGAAAAAAAATGCATTTCACAGAAATACACACACACACAGCCCTTAAGTATGTATAAACTCATATCTTGTACCTATATATACTGACCATGGGCTTTCCTGGAGGCTCAGATGGTAAAGAGTCCACCTGCAATGCAGGAGACCCAGGTTCAATCCCTGGGATGGGAAGATCCCCTGGAGAAGGGAATGGCAACCTACTCCAGTATTCTCGCTGGAGAATTCCATGGACACAGGGGCAGTTCATGAGGTTGCAAAGAGTCAGAGGAGACTAACCCACACACACACTACCTAACCACATAATTAGATCCAATCCATCAATGCCATCAAAACATTTCTAACATACTAAAAATGAGAGACATAATAACAACTAAGGCAGCCTGTAAACAGCACTGTATTTGAGGTACACAGAAAATTTTTAAAGGACAGGCAGCAAGGAAAAATATGCAAGAATCAGAAAATAACATTCAATTTTAAATACCTTTAAAAAGCTCACACAGTGATCACAAACTGGAATTCTGAGTTCCAAATCAAGCCTACAGAGGTTTTTGTTTGGCCTGCAGAGTGTTTAACGCTTTTTTATACTAATTGGTTAATATTTAAAAATCAGACTTCATATTCAAATATAAGTCTCCAACTTCGTTTGTAAAACCAAAGGATTTGACAACACTGGGCCCACATTCAACTTGATAATAATTAGCTTATGCCAAATATTTGCTGGGATCGTTCAGACAGGGTAGTGCTCTCTAGATCCCCCTAATCACTCAACTCCACTTAACTCATTTATGTTACCTGAGCAGCCTCTGTAAGGCATCTGAACTTGCAACATCTGCCTTAAAAGGCACTTAGGATTTTAGCCTTTTTAAAAATTTTTTTTTAATTACAAAAGCGTAACACATTTACAGGAGACTTGGAAAAACTGAACAAGGTACATATGGATCCACTATATAGTACAATTATTTTTTTAAGTAAACAAAGATTTTTAGTTGGAGTTTCAATATAAAACTCTCAAAAATTAACAGAATGAATATACAGAGAAACAGAAGGATATTAATAGAATGAATATCCACTAATAGAATGAATTAGAGAAATGAATATGCATTAATAGAAAGAATATAGAGAGAAACAGAAGGTCTACTACCTGAAAAGCATTGTGAACCAAACCAACATAATTAAGATTTACACAATTTTCACATAATAGTAGAATGCAAATTCTATTCAAATTCCTACAGACTATAAACTACAAGAGTATAAACTACTATCCAAAAAATATGGAAGGTTTCACAAATTTGGGAGTCATTCTTGGGCAGGGTCCCTGATAATCTTCTCTGAGTGGTTCCAATTTTAGTATATGTGCTGCCAAAGCCAGCACAAGGGCACTTAGGATTTTGACAGATCAAGACGCTAATGAGAGAATTCTAGTGTGGGAACAAGACAAAGGAAAGCTCAAAGGTCTGAGATATCAAAGTGTGGAATGCAAACAGATACCGGAAGTAGTTATTATGAGAAGCATGATGGGGAGGCATAAAGCTAGAAAGATAGATTTATATAACATCATAGATCTTAGACCATAGAGTATATGATATACCATACATTATATGATACATTATACACTTCTAAAATATAAAGGAAATCAGTCCTAAATATTCATTGGAGGGACTGATGTTGAAGCTGAAACTCCAATACTTTGGCCACCTGATGTGAAGAGCTGACTCATTTGAAAAGACCCTGATTCTGGGAAAAATAGAAGGCAGGAGGAGAAGGGGACGACAGAGGATGAGATGGTTGGATGACATCACCAACTCAATGGACATGAGTTTCAGTAAACTCAGGGAGTTGGTGATGGACAGGGAGGCCTGGAGTGCTGCAGTCCATGGGGTCGCAAAGAGTCAGACACGACTGAGGGACTGAACTGAACTGTATGACAAGTTTTGGGGATTGGGAATTAATTTAAGACAATTTCCACCTACTTACAGGGGCCTAACAGGAAAGGCTAGAGTTGGTATTTTTGTTGTTTTAATTAAATTATTTATTTAGGCCCCACAGCGTGGTTTGTAGGATCTTAGTTGCCCTGGTCCCCAGTCCGAGGCAGTGAGGGTGCAGTCTTAATCACTGGACTACCAGAGAACTCCCAGAGCTACACAGTTCTTGCACAAAATTCCATCAATGTTTCCTGTAGCTGAATACACATATTTACTTTTTTTTTTTTTACCATCTTTTTGCTATCCGTGTGCTCTCGCCAAGCTACAACACACAGTGATATGTAGTTAACACACACATTCGATGTTATATATAGTATATAGCAATATAATGGGCTGCGGAGTTAGGCTGACACTCTTCCAACTCTAAACCTGAGTGACTGTGAGATTAGTCACCTATCTGCATCTCTGTTTCCACACCTGTTAAGCCTACATGCCACAGTTCCTAGAAAGATAAAACGACCTGGTGGACGTGAGGGGTTCGGAACAGAGCCTGGCACATAATCGCTCACGGGTAACAGCAGCTGTTAGTACGAAGTGGTTGCCTGGAGCATTACTATCTACTAAAATAACCACTTGTCTCGGGACGGACAAAATCCGCTTTCCCTTCTCCCCAATTACAAGAACAGGTCCCCAACGGGAGTTCTGGCGTAAACCTGGGCTCCTAAATTCTCCGACGCTGACAACGACGAGAATTCCTCACACAGACTTAGCGTTTCAATAACCAAAGGACTTCCGCAGCCTCAGCGTCCACCGCGAGGGGCCAGCCGGCCAGCCCCAGGCTGCTTCCTGCCGTTCCGCGACGACCCCGGGACCCCACACCCGGCCCGCCTCCTCCCGGAAAGCCCCTCACCCAGGCCGCCTCCTCCCTCACCGCCGCCACTGCCTTCTCCAACAAGCTGCTCCTACTGCCCCGGAAGTCCTCTTTCAGGGAGGAGACGGCCTCGCTTAACAGAGAGAACTTCCGGGTCAAGCAGCAGCTCCGGCCGGAAGGAACTCGGCAGGCTTCTGGTGAGTGAAGGCTAATTCGGGGTCGCTGTGGGGGTTGTGGAGGGGTTAGTGGGGCTGCCGCGAGGTGGGTTTGAGCCGGTGGCTTAGGGTACGAAGTAAAAGAAGCTGGGGTATCCGTGGCCGTTTTGCAAGCCTGGCCTGGGCTGCTGCAGGCATTCGGCAATCCTATATTTACTGAGCTCAACCTACCTGCCAGACACTTCCCTGGGCTTTTGGGACACTCTGGTTTACGAGGGACTGTGGCTTTCTGCTCAAGTAGTTGACAGCCTATGGAGGAAGCAGACCATAAACAAGTGTACAAGCAAACACGGTTATTTAAGATAGTAGTGCGTGCTCTAAAGAAAATTAAGCAGAACAAAGTGATGGAACGAAGCGAAGGGT
Organism: Neotragus moschatus; assembly: GCA_006410615.1. Classification (NCBI taxonomy): domain Eukaryota; kingdom Metazoa; phylum Chordata; class Mammalia; order Artiodactyla; family Bovidae; genus Neotragus; species Neotragus moschatus. The sequence continues at coordinate 1,815,931 of SJYA01003483.1, forward strand.
AAATCTTATGAAGAGCTGCTGAAGAGTATTAGGAGCAGAAGGAATAGCAACTGCAAAGGCCTTATCATGGGAGCAAACTGAGCCGGGTTAAGGAAAAGGCAAAGGGCCACTGTGAGTGGACTGAAAAGAGGAAGGTGAGACCAGGAACTTAAACTGGCCAAGTTTTGTAGGGTTTGTCAGCCAAGTTAAGAATTTTGACTTTTATATGAAAAGTAATGGAAAGGCATTTGAAAGCTTCTGTGCTGAAGAGTAACATGCTGTGATTTATGACTTTAGATTACCCCTGACCCCTCATCAGAAAGATGTACCTCTTCAGTTGCTCTTGGGCAATGAGAATGCGTGAAACCCAAACTGATAGCTAGAAAAAAGTTAAGAGACACCTTCATTGTACAGATGTGAAAAACTAAGTCCCAGAGAGGTGAAGGCACCTGGCCTATTAAGAACCCGAGACTTCTAACTCAATTTCATGTTTTCAGAGTTATTATTTTAATATCTATACATAATAACTGTCACTTCCTAAAACCCTTCAGATAGTTTATTTGCTTTAATGATGATCCTCTAAATTTAGGGGCTTTAGTATCACCTGGGAGCATGTTAAAAATGTGTATTCCCCCTAAACTAAAAACATAAAATAGGTGTTTTCTTCTGATCTTCTGTTGTAATGGAAAGTGCATAGAATTTGGAGTTTAAGAATAGAAATTTGGTAAACCGCTTAACTGTGTCTTAATCTTATCTTTTTAAATACTGTCAATAATAATTGTAGTGGAAAGTGTTCCAATTTTTTGATCTTAGAATCTCTTGAGACTTTTAAAACTTTTTGAGAATATCGAAAAGGTTTTGTTTGTGTGGCTTATGTCTATCATTATATTATGCCATTTTAGATGTCAAAACAATTTTCCAAAAAGTTATTTATTTAAAGTAATTAAATTCATTACATATTAACATAAAAAACATGTCTATGCAGAATAGTTTGCCCGCAAAAAATTTTTTGGGAGAAATGGCATTGTTTTGCATTTTTACAAGTTTCTTTAATATCTGACTTAATGGAAGACAGCTAGATTCTCATACCTCCTTTGCATTCATTCCCTTGTGATATCATTCATTATGTAGCCTCTGGGAAACAGCACCTATTGTGTGAGAATGAGACTGAAAGGGCAAATAATGTTCTAGTATTGTTATGAAAATCATTTTGACAATGTCTCAGGGACCTCCAGGGACCCCTGCAACACATTTTGCAAATTGCTGAATAACAATATGGTTATGACAAATTAAAAGATATGGGTTAAGTTTGAGTGGGACCAAGAAATCTACATCTTTGATAAGCACCCCAGATTGATTAAAGTGATCTAAGAATGCATTTTGAGAAAATGAGTTATAGATCAAATTCACTCTAGAGTGTTCTGCCCACCAAAAAAGAGAGAAACTATGTTTCCATATTTCATATCTCTCCATTAACAACTTCCAGAGATTGAGACTAAAAAGTCAGTAAGACATTTATAGCAGGTCCCTTTCTGACTGCCACATTAATGGGTGTCTGAATTCAGAATGTTGATTCCAGTGCCCTACCAAGGGGATTTTAGACTCTGTCGTTGGTAAGCTTTCAGTCTTTTGGACATACAGATAAATGATAAAAGAAGGAAACTGAGAAATTTTACAATTGAGTGCTGTGAATGTGCTAGGGGACTGACAGTAAAAGAATTCATCTGAAATCCAGAAGGAAGAGTGAGAGCTTAGGTAGGAAGTCTTCTTGAATAAGGTCAAAAACACATTGGCTATTGTAGAGAAGGTCCAATTTCCACAGGAAGATGGGGAGGGCAGAAAGTTTCAAGCAAAAGGGACAATTAGGACCAAAAATTTTAAGTGGAAAGTTATTTGGAGAGAATAGAGAGTGAAATAAGTATAGTTAAAGCTTTGAGCCATGACAGGGAAGCTGGGGAAATTATAGGATTTAAAGGAAAATAGGAATGATAATCAGTTTGTAAGAAAACTAAGACCACTAGAGATCATAACTGATTAATGACAGGTGTAACTAGAGACCAAATTTGACTTCTAAATCCATTCATTCCTTTAGCGAGGAATTAGTGTACATGCAGGCACAGCTGGGCTCCATCCACGTGCTTCTCTTCTACCACCTGAATCTATTCCTGGAGAATTATGGATACCATAAAACTTGAAGCTTATTTCATGGGTAGAGGATTTTAAAATTGCCTTGACTCTTTTGGATTTGTGTTTAGGACCAGTTCTGAGGGGAGCCATATTTGGGACATCAGAGGGATATAGTGGGAATTAAGGAGACCATTTAAGAATTAAGAGGATAGTGTGGTACCCGAGGAAGCTAAAAGGACCCAGGTGACCTAGGGCAGGGACAGTAGGACTTCACTGAAAAACATGTAGAAGGAAGAAGAAGGAGAAGGTGAATAATAATGGCATGAATTTTAAATGTACATTAGTTCATCTAATGTTCACAACCACCTTATGAGGTGGTTACTGTTAATAGCCTTATTCAATAGATGTGTATACTAAGGCCTCTTGATCCCATAGGATAGGATCAAGCACTCTCAATCCTAATCTGCACTCCTGACCACACAGGCATGATGATACTGTAACTTTGATCTTCCAAAACTGGAAGATTTGTATTGTGTGCCTATCATTCAAGTTATGTATATGCTAAACGAGTAGATCTGAGGGTGAGAGTAAAGAGCTCTTTTTTAGTTATCCTGGAGTTTGAGATACTGGTGGGTAGGGTCAGACCACAGAGGGAAAAAAATGAGCAAGGAAATCATAAATCTAAGCTTATTATATCAGTGTCTTTGTGTAGCTTCAGCAGATGCTTATGGCAAAAATGATCATAGTCAAGGGCAAAACAAATAACCCTGGGTTTGAAGCACAGCTTCAGCAAATACAAAAGAGAGTATTCCTCAGTGTGCCCGAAAATATGCTGACGTTTGAGTGCCTAAGCGCCAATGATGAGGTATGCAGTGGCTCCAAGATTCTATTGGGAGCATAAGGGCTATGTTAAGTTAGAAACTTTTTGGAAAATGGCCCTCAAAATGGTGATTTCTCTTTGTGTATTACTAACCTTTGTATTTTACAGATTGCTATAGTAAGGCTTGCGTGTAAACAGAACAGCTTTTTGTTTGTTCCCTGAAAGGATAGAGGAGTGCTAACAGTCTGCTCTTCATTTCCTTTTTTTCCCCTTTGCCAATTCAGAGTGTCACTTTGACCATTTGTGTGCCTTGTGTAAGGGAACTTCTCCATTTTTCAAGTGTAACAGTGCAGGCAGAGAAGAGTGGATGAGTTGTAAATACATTTAATTATGCATTTAATTATGGAGAATGAACCATTACTATCCCAGTATTCTTGGAGCAAAAACCAGTACCATCTGGGCATCAGTGTTTTTCCTTCCTTTGAATTATCCCAGAACTATTTCTGCAAACAGCCATTTCCTCAGCCAACTTAATATTGAGCCATGAGAATGGAAATCAGCCATGTTGCTTCCTTATTCACTTCTGTTGAGAATTGGAACAGAATGGAAATATTTCTTCTCTCAGAAGTTGGCAGGCACAGCAACAAGGCAGTCTGTTAGGGATGATAACTTAGGCACTTTTCTTTTTCCTTTTTAATGATACAGCCAATATCCAGAATGGTTCTGTAGGGTAAAATCATCTATATTTCTGATTATTCATGATCCTAGAGAAACTAACATTTTACTGTACCTGAAAGATGAAAAAGGAGTTAGATTAAATTTAAATATCACACTCTTCTATTATTCCTATTCATGCGGAAGACAGGTAATAAAACATTCTGCTAAGTAACTTCATCCACAGCATAGCATAGCTCTTTTTAACTGTTTACAGGAAGTGGCACTTTGATTTTCCTTTTTCTTCTTACCCTCCATATGTCAGCTGCCCCATTGAGAATAGCAGGCATGATATACAAAGTCCCAAACTTGAAACTGAATTGCATTCCTAAAATTTATGAGGTCTCCCTTTCTCTTTTGTGCTCAGAGCACAATTACACTTCTGTTCAGTACTTCTCCTTGTCTTATATATAGTTAGCCCTTTCTTTTCCTGTCTTCTAGGTTTTGCTGAACTTAATCTTCTTTCTCCCACCTGACCAGTTCTCCATTTCTTTCATTGTTTGCACATTCAGTTTTCATTTTTGTGGTTTTGATTTTGAATGCAATTAGATAAAGATGTTTATTTCTTAAAAAAAAAAAAAAAAAAAGTCTTATTGGAGTCAGGAAGTAGAACTCTGTCAAGAGCCGGAGCAGCATGTGTGAGCCTCTCTTTCTCTTCCCCTCTGTAACTCTTTCCTCCACCACCACCCACCTCCCTAGCCCCCATCTCCTGGCTGCTCTTTTTCCTTTCTCCATCCCTGTTGTCCTTTAACGTGGTTGCCTCAGCTCCTTATAATCCTTCTCTTCCTCAAATGTCCCTAACCCACAGCGTCTCAGTCAACATTCCAGAGGAACATTCTTCTTAGTCAGTCAGTGAGTTGACTTCCTCCTGGATCTAAGAAGGCAGAGCTCCAAAAAAGGAACAACAAAGGCTCTCTGGCACAAACTCAGGACACAGTGAAAACAATGTAACGTCATGTTGGTCTCCAAGGTCCGTTTACAATGCCTGTTTGATCTGTATTTTTGTGAAATATTTGCACTGAGAAAGACAGGAGTATGAAATTTAAAATTAAAGACTGAAATTACCTTATGATGTTACCCCTTCCCCCTCCAAAATTTTTAAATGGTTTCATGATATTCCAAGTAAAAGTGTTTTATGCATCTTAAATAATGGTTTTGCTATAAAGTGTTGATTTTAGTACTCGAAGGGATGTCAGCAATATTAATAACTAGAGTTATCAGTGATTACTGTTACCAGACTCTGTTACATACTGTCTTTTTCAGACCTTGGTAATAGTCCTGTGAAAGTAGATGCTATTATTTTCCCTCATTTAATTAAAGATGAGGGAACTGAGACATAGAGAGATTAAGTCATTAACAAAAGTCGCAAGGCTGATTAGAGTCGGAGCCAGGATTCGAGCCTAGGAAGCCTGGTTAGAGAGTCTGTTCACTGGACTTCTGTGCCACTCTGCCTATCAGAGGCCTGCAAGTGTGAGTTTCTAGTGGGAACTTAATCCAGAGTGAAATCTGAGTGATAGTTCTTTTGTGCTGAAAGTGTTCAGACAGTCGAGCACCATCAGGTAGGGCTGTTACAGAGGAAATGAGGAAGTATATTAGTGGTTGCTAGTCCATGAGCACTCTGCCTCAGAATCACCCAGAGAGCTAATTAGAAACCATGAATTCCAAGGTCCAAACCCAGAGATTTTTATTCACTGGCCTGGGGTAGGACCCAGTAATTTTTATTTTTAACAAGTTCTCTAGGAGATTGAGATGTTCAACCTGGTTTGGAAACTGGACTTAGTTATCTTTTATTCCCACCATTGTTTCCTACGACACGATGGTAAGTGAAGACATTAAGGGTTAGTGGTCGGTTCGAGGAATGCATTTAGGCATTATGCCTTTAAGATCTTTTGAGGTTACTAGCAGTAGCTCTGTTTGTCTCAGAGAATAACAACAAGTACTAGTAAATGCACATAGGTCTGAATAATTATGATCCCTGTTGTATAACATTTGTCACCTTACAAAGATCCATCACATACTTGATCAAACTTAAACTATTCTTCATCATTAAGTATTTATTGAGTATGTGCTAGTTATGACACATAGCATTAAAAAATACAGTCCTTGTGCTTAGAAGGCTCATAGGTGAGATGGAGTAGACTGCCTGGCAGTACAGAGCCAGGTGAGTAGTGTACTGGTAAGGGCCTCAGGGATCAGGGAATAGCCATCTTGCATCCAGGTGAACTCCTGATCTATATGGAAAGAAGAAGCAGGCCTCGCAAGAAGGCTTGGGGAAGCTGCGTGAAGAAAGAATTCCACACTGCAGGAACATTGCCAGGACACTTACCCAACAGCCCTCTCATGTGGAGGCTGTTCATTCCCCTGAAATTCCTATATCTCAGAGCAGGAAGAGTGAGTCCATTTCTTCCGTTCCTGGTATCTTCTTCCTTGATCCTGGGGTGACAGCACCCCCACAGGTGAGCTACCTCACTTTTGAGCCTTTGACTGCTTCATCTTGGACAATTATTAATTATAGTGAGTCTCCTTCACTCACTTCAGCCTCCCACTCCAGTTCCCAGAGTCTTATCTTCAGTTTTGCTGTTGGGCCAAACTGCTCCTCTTCAGGATCAGGAATGAGACCCATGAGTCTCTGGCCACCATCTCTCATTATGACTGCTTGTAGCTCTTTTTCTTGAATACCTCCCTAACCAATGACTAAGCTGCTTTTTCTCTGCCCTGTGTCCCTTTACCTCAATGGCTCTCCCCAACATTCTCCATTCCCATTTATCTCCTAGGTCCTGTCACACACCTTACTTTCTCAGGCTTTCTGCGACATGATTACCTCTCTATAGCATCCTGTGCTTTCCTTTGGGTAGCGTTTAGTATATTTTGAATATATTTAATGACCATGTCCTCCACCTGACTGAGTACCATGAAGGCAGAGACAGTGTCTATGGTACAGTAGGTTGGCATATAGTAGGTACTCAGTAGACACTGTTGAATGGATGACAATGTATACCCCTAGTCTAAGATAGTGGGTTGTAGACTCAGTGGTAGGAAGCAGTGGGGAGGAAAGGAATGGCAGGATAAGAAATGAAGTGCTATTAGAATAAACTAGAGTTGTGGGAGGTTTGTTTTGTTTCTCTACAAAGAGAGCAGGCCTGCAGCTCACAGCCTTCAACAGAGGGCAGTATCTCTGCAAGTTAATAACATGGCTTTGTTTGCATTGTGCCTAGTGTACAGTTACTTTTATCCAGACTTTTATACAGACTTTCCTTTTAACATACCTGTGTGAAAGACAATGAGTTTAAGAAAAGCATAAAAAATAATAAAAGATATAGTTTTTAAACAAATCATGATAGTAGAAGAAATTAATGAAATTTGGGAAATGCCAACTTGGATGAAACCACAGAATCTCCTTATGGAAGTCCTGGGTGAAACTTGGAGTACTTTTCAGCACATTCATTTCCTGTCACCATTGAGAACCAGTAGTCTAGAATAAAAGACAAAAATCATATCTGCCAGTTGTAGTAGAAAAGAAGTTGAGAACTTATATATGTCAAGCCTGAGCACAGTGCCTGGCTTACTTCAGTCATTTTGTAAGCTTTTATTTCCATTGTTTCCACTCTCAACTCCCTCCCAATAGAGGCCAGGATTCTCCTGTCAGGGTGAAGAGGTTAGATCAGATCACTTCTGTAATCCCCTTCAATGCCCAAGAGCTTTGTGTCATTTTAATGGGATTTGGGGAAGAAATGAAAACATAAAGTGTTTATCTATTATGTATAGCAAACTCTGAAGTTCTTTGTTTTACTTCAAATGGTCCCTCCTTAAATATGCAAGATAGAGAAAATTATTGTCATCATCTAACCATCCTTTCAAGGACTAATGAAATTTAAATGATATTTACAACTTAACTGTCTGATTTAGACTGTGAGCAGTTTAATGGCAAAATACAATGATCTGTTGCTTTTTGTGTTACATGATCAAGCAGCTTTTGTATGAGTATACAGGGAAGTAAGTGTCATTTCCAAAACTCTTTAGTTTGGCCCTTATAAGAAATAAAGCTAGGTGTTTCATCCTATATTTTATAGAAATTGAAATGAAATTTTTCTTTAAGAGTCAGTGATTTTAAAAGAGTCAAATGACCAGGAAGTTGATCATAATCACATGGATTCTTGAAATGGGATATTATTTTGCTTTTATTTGTGATATTTTACTCTTCTTTTAAGTGTGTCTAACAATCTTTCTCTGTAGTTTGTATTTCTGCTAACTAGACATTTAAGGTGTCAATTCCTCCCATAGCTAGTTTATAGACTTTGAGTTAGAAATTTGGTATTCTTACAAGCTTAGTAAATATACTGTATTTTATCTCTTGATATTGAAGAAATTTTAAAGGAAAATTCTTCTGTTTAATGTTCTTACCCAAGAGGAAATTTCTATAACCTCAAAAGCCAGTAACTATTTATTTATGCATAAGTGAAAGTGAAGTCGCTCAGTCGTATCCGACTCTTTGGGAAACCATGGACTGCAGCCCACCAGGCTCCTCTGTCCATTGGGTTCTCCAGGCAAGAATACTGGAGTGGGTTGCCATTTCCTTCTCCAGGTGATCTTCCAAACCCAGGAATCGAACCTAGGTCTTTCACATTGCGAGCAGACGCTTTAACCTCTTAGCCACCAGGAAGCCCCTTTATTTATGCATAGTGGTGCAGTTTTCTAATATTACAACAACAAAACTACTTCAGGTAGTCCTGCATTATTTATATCTAATGTCTGTATACTTGAATTACTCAAATTTTGAACTCCATGGTTATAATTATTATGTAGCAGTTGATTTACATTACTGATATAACAACAGATGGTAATGGTGCGGGTTGGAATAAAAGATCATTAAGTTAAATATTTTAGCCTTCATTGGCTCCCTCTTGCATGGAATTTGTCAGAGTGAAATAGAATCACATTTCAGAACTAGAAGAGCCCTTAGAGATTGTCTCATCTAGTCCCCATTTGACACATGAGAAAACAAGCATAGCTATTTGCCAAGGGCTTACAGCTAGTTATTAGCAAAGCTAATACCAGAATTTAGATCTGCCATTTCCCAGTTCAGTGTTCTTTCTACTGACTCTGTTGAAATTTTTCGGTGGTATTTTCACTGTTTCACTTCATAATATTGATGTCAGTTATTCTAATCAGTTTCACATTTATTTATTTCTCGAACATAGAGTTTCACTCCATTATGAGTCTTCGTTGGTTAAATTTTATATCTGGCTCTCTTTCAGGTTGGTCTCCACTTGTATCTTTTAATCTTGAAGACTCCAGAATATACCTGGATCACTTTTTTTTTTTTTTTTTTTT
>SJYA01003483.1:1844359-1866095 GCA_006410615.1 Neotragus moschatus
CCACACAACTTCAGAATTTTTATTTAACAAAAGTTGTAACAATGTTTTAATGAATATTATTACATTTTTATTATTTTTTCATCACAAAATATAAGGCACATTTAAGAAAAGTATTATTTCATTAAATATCAGATATTAAAATTAATTCATAAATATTGCCTGTACGTGAGAATTTGTAGGGAATCCGTAATGGATCTGCAGATCTGAGGTTATTTTATACCAATAATATCCTTCTCTTATTAGTATTTTATTTTATACCTATAATATCCTTATGAAAAAAGCTAGTAGAGGTGATAGAATCTCAGCTGAGCTATTTCAAATCCTAAAAGATGATGCTATGAAAGTGCTGCACTCAATATGCCAGCAAATTTGGAAAACTTGACAGTGGCCACAGGACTGGACAAGGTCAGTTTTCATTTCAATCCCAAAGAAAGGCAATGCCAAAAATGTTCAAATTACCGCACAATCGCGCTCATCTCACATGCCAGCAAAACAATGCTCAAAATTCTCCAAGCTAGGCTTCAAAAGTACATGAACCAAGAATTTCAAGATATTCAAGCTGGATTTTAAAAAGGAAGAGGAACTAGAGATCAACAGAGGCCAACATCTGTTGGATCATAGGGGCTTCCCTGATAGCTCAGTTGTTAAAGAATCTACCTTCCATGCAGGAGATCCCGGTTCAATTCCTGGGTTGGGGAGATCCACTGGAGAAGGGATAGGCTACCCACTCAGGTATTCTAGGGCTTCCTTTGTGGCTCAGCTGATAAAGAATCTGCCTGCAATGTGGGAGACCTGGATTCGATACCTGGGTTGGGAAGATCCCTGGGAGAAGGGAAAAGCTACACACTCCAGTATTCTGGCCTGGAGAAATCCATGGTCTGTATAGTCCATGGGGTGGCGCAAAGAGTTGGACATGACTGAGCAACTTTCACTTTAACTAAAGAAGTAAAAGTTGGATGACAGAGAAAGCAAGAGAATTACAGAAAAACATCTACTTCTGCTTTATTGACTACACCAAAGCTTTTAACTGTGTGAATCACACAAACTGTGGAAAATAGTTCAAGAGATGGGAATACCAGACCACCTGACTAGCCTCCTGAGAAATCCATATGCAGGTCAAGAAGCCACAGTTAGAGCTGAACATGGAACAATGGACTGATTCCAAATTGGGAAAGGAGTAAGACAAGGGTCACCCTGCTTATTTAACTATATGCAGAGTACATCGTGCAAAATGCCAGGCTGGATGAATCACAAGCTGGAATCAAGATTGCCAGAAGAAATTCCAGTAACCTCAGATATTCAGATGACACCACCCTTATGACAGAAAGCAAAGAGGAAGTAAAGAGCCTCTTGATGAAAGTGAAAGAGGAGAATGAAAAAGCTGGCTTAAAACTCAACATTCAAAAAAAGGAAGATCATGTAATCTGGTCCCATCATTTCATGGCAAATAGATGGGGAAACAATGGAAATAGTGACAGACTTTATTTTCTTGGGCTCCAAAATCACTACAGATGGTGACTGCAGCCATGAAATTAAAATACACTTGCTCCATGGAAGAAAAGCTAGACAGCATATTAAAATGCAGAGACATTAGTTTGCCAACAAAAGTCCATCTCTTCAAAGCTATGGTTTTTCCAGTAGTCATATATGGATGTGAGAGTTGGACTGTAAAGAAAGCTGAGCGCTAAAGAATTGATGCTTACACTGTGGTGTTGAAGAAGACTCTTGAGAGTCCCTTGGACTGCAAGGAGATCAAGCCAGTTAATCTTAAAAGAAATCAGTCCTGAATATTCATTGGAAGGACTGATGTTGAAGCTGAAGATCCAGTACTTTGGCTACCTGATGCGAAGAACTGATTCCTTAGAAAAGACCCTGATGCTGGGCAAGATTGAAGGCAGGAGGAGAAGGAGATGACAGAGGATGAGATGGTTGGATGGCATCATTGACTCAATGGACATGAGTTTGAGCAAGCTTCAGGAGTTGGTGATGGACAGGGAAGCCTGGCGTGCTGCAGTCCATGGGATTGCAAAGAGTTGGACATGACTGAGCAACTGAAATGAACTGAATATCCTTCTCTAACTTCTTCAAAGCATAATTGTTTCATTTTCCATGCCATAATTGTTTCTGCAATGAAACAGTTGAAATAATTAATATGACATCTTTCTTGTCATAAAATTCGCAATTCACTGTGGTGATGATTATGGAAGCGAAAGATTATAAAATATTTGCCCTTAAATTAATATCTTCGTATTTGCAAGCTTGGCAGTTTTCTTCCTCTGTCTCTTGACCTGCACACTGAAAACCTGCCAGAACTGATCATTCTTAGACTCTTCATTCATTCAACAAATTGTATTGTGATCCCACTATAATTCTAATACGGTGTTTAAAGACTTGAAGTATACAGCTGAATAAAATATGGGCCCTGATCTCAAAAATTTTAGAGAAGGAATAATGATCAACTCTATTTTAATGCAGAGTGATGAGTCCTTGGGGTGGAGTCTGTATTGGGAGCAGTGGGCATACAATGATGGGGAGGGGGAGTGGAGTTCACCTAATCCAACCTGCGGGCCACAGTCAGGAAAGAACAGGAAATATCTTGAACTGAATTCTAGTAAAACTAAGAGGGATTAATCAGATAAAAAAATAATTAGCGAAGAAGCACTGTCATATATTAAGAACAAAAGCATGAGCAAACTTACCCATTATCTTATTAGCTTCGTATTCAGAACAAGTCATTAAATTAAGATTTTCTGCATCCCCAGAATCTGCCATCATATCTGGACCAGTATTCAATAACTGAAATATTTAATGACTAAATTTTTTTGCATTCACTGTCACTACTCTATACTCTATTTTCAGAGAGCAATTCCAGGCACATGCTGAAGTATTTTAATGTAAAATAGTATGATATATGAATTTTTCTTTGACAAACCTACAAAAACCTTATATATATAAGCAGTAGGAGAAGGTGAAACAAGATTGGCAAAATACTGATAATTATTGAAGTTGAGTGACAGATACATGGGGGTCATCATCTTGTTATTTTTACATTTACATATCTTTGAAAATGTTCATAATATAAAACAAAGCTATAGAGTACAACTTATTTTTTTTTTCTTTGGCAGTGGTTTTTAAATGTGGCTCAACAATTAAATTTATATTAACTGAGGGGATCTACAAAAAATCAATCAAATACTCTGATTTTGTTGGTCTAGAGTAGGGCCTGCCTGAATATAGCTAAATTGTGTGTGCATGTGTGTGTGTATTTTGTGTGAAATTAGCTCCCTAGTTGGTTCTCTAGTGCATAGAAAAAGTTAACAAGTTCTGGATCTGCAATTTCAATACCTGCAATTAGGTGGTGTTAATTATGAGTCATAATTTGACTTGTAGAGTATTAACAGAACTAGATCCCTCATGTTATGATTTTCTCTGAGTCCTTTCTACAACTTGTTTTCAAAAAAAATGGTATATAAAACTAATATATTCAAAGAATAAGCAAAGTTAATGAATTCAGGTGTAGGCACTGGTAAGAACCTTCTTTCTCTTACACATGGAGCTAGACTAAAGTTTTTTTTTTAAGTTTAAATTTTTATTTTTTAGTTTGTTTTGCTTTACAATACTGTATTCATTTTGCTATACATTGACATGAATCAGCCACGAGTGTACATGAGCTCCCAATCCCGACCCCCACTCCCTCCTCTCTCCCCTCACCATCCCTCCAGATCATCCCCGCCCATCAGTCCCAAGCCTTCTGCATCGAACCTAGACCGGCAATCCGTTTCCCTTATGATATCATTCATGTTACAATTCCATATTCCCAAATCCTCCCACCCTCTCCCTCTCCCACAGAGTCCAAAAGGCTGTTCTACACATCTGTGTCTCTCTTGCTGTCTCGCGTACAGGTTTAACACTACCATCTTTCTAAATTCCATATATATGTGTGAGTATACTGTATTGGTGTTTTTCTTTCTGGCTTACTTCACTCTGTATAATCGGCTCCAGTTCTATCCAAATGTTTAAATTCACTCTGTGGTGTACTACAGATGGCTCATAGTGGCTTGCTAGAGCCAATCATTAAACTTTCAGAAACTTTTGGACCATTGTTAAACATAACTGTCACTGAAAATTAAATTATATTAACATACATTAAATTATATTACAAACAAAGGAAATAGATGCTCAGATCTCACCATTGCCTAATTATTTTACTACCTTTTACATTAATCTCTGATTTTGGTGCCATTTATGTCTATTATATCTGAATGGTGGAATGACTGTATAATGGTACACTACCAGCTCCATGTTTACTGGCACAATGATGATAGCTTGAAATAAAATTTAATGGGTAACTATATTCAGCACTCTGTAATGGTGTATATGGGAGAAAAATCTAAAAAAAAACGAATGGATATGTATGTGTGTGTATATATACATCCAGTGTATATCCAGTATGTGTGTGTATATATGTGTGTGTGTGTGTGTCTGTGTGTCTGTGTGTCTGTGTGTGAAAGTGAAAGTCGCTCAGTACTGTCCGACCCTTTGTGACCCCATGGACTATACAGTCCATGGAATTCTCCAGGCCAGAATACTAGATGGGTAGCCTTTCCCTTCCTCAGGGGATCTTCCCTATCCAGGGATTGAACCCAGGTCTCCCGCATTACAGGCGGATTCTTTACCAGCTGAGGAAAAAGGGAAGCATAACTAACTTGAAACTAAGACAACATTGTAAACAGCTCTACTCCTATAAAAATTTATACACACACACACACACGCACACACACACACACACATATAATGGGAGTATTCAAATAAATCCCCACACACTTCCAGGAGAGCTGTTAGGCATTTACCAGCACACCACTGACTTAACATCTTATGATTTTTTCTCCTATCTGTAACATCTTGACCAATAAATACATATCTTCTGTTTTTAATACTTGCTTTTAGTTATCAGTTTGTAGTGTTATATGTGAAACCAGCTTCTGGACTAATTAGCTTTCTTTTTTAATTTAAATTTATTTATTTTGATTGGAAGCTAATTACTTTACAATATTGTATTGGTTTTGCCCTATATCAACATGAATCCGCCACGGGTGTACATGTGTTCCCCATCCTGAACCCCCCTCCCAGCTACCTCCCTGTACCATCCCTCTGGGTCATCCCAGTGCACCATTGGCATTTAATCAAGCAAATGCTTGCCAGAATTTTATCCACCTGAGTATTTTCATATGTATACTCTAAAGAGAAAGAAAGTATTTTTTTTTCATTTTTTATTTTCATTCTTACCTAAAGATCATATAATTTCATCCCATGTGTGTTTCTTTGGTTAACTAAAATCTTACTTAGTTAGCTTTCATAATATGCATATCCCTTTCTGGCTAAATTCAACAATTTAAAATCTAGACTGTTGTCTAAGAATAGTTTCAAGGTTACAGATTAGCATAAAGAAATTTAAAAAAAAGTTATAGTGCCATACCACCTCAAAATGTTGATCTATGTTCACTTTATGATTTTTAAAGTGTAGAAAATGAAGCTAAAAGATAAAAGTTTGCCCAAAATCCCATTGTTAGTTGGCAGCAATGCGATGATTATCATCCAAGTATTGCGATTCATTTTCTACTTTCATTTCTACAAGACTGTTTGTTTTCAGGAATGTTTATGTTTTTGCCTATCTATTCCATACCAGAAGGGAATATCACAACAAAAATTCTTTTCTTGCAATTCCTTCTTCACCTCAGGGACACATAACAATTTTGTGTGTGTGTGTGTGTGTGTGTGTGTGCATGTGCATTTACACATATTATACCTATCCCAGTGTTTTAACTAAATAAGATTGCTATTTTTTGCTACGAGATAATCTGACTCCCAAGAAACAACATGAGTAATCAGATCCTAGCATACTGAGGCAAATTTAGCCAAGATGTTTCATGAGATGTTACAGGGTACATAAGTGCATGTTTTATGTTTGTTTATTTATTTGGGGGGAAACAGCACAAGGAGTACTAAATAAAACAAGCAACATACTCTCTGTATTAGATAATTGATGCTATTTCCCTTTTAGAGCTTCCATTTTTTAAAGAAAGCAAAAAGGTACATAGTAACTTGTTATGAAGTTAAATATTAAAAGATCCTAAGAGAATCATGTTAAAAGTGATATCTCTGGTTATAAAGTGCGTTCAGGATAACCATGTCAGCCTTATTTCTAGCATGATTGTTGTATATAATAAGGCCTTTAAAGTTTGAGGGAAGGGGTTATAATGAGCCTGGTACTTACCTTATGGTCGGGACTGCTCCTTCTGAGTTGATTATCGTGCAACTTTGGGTGTTAGCTTTACAGAACTGTGGACCCCTAGAGTGCTATGGCATGTCACCTAAGTCACATTATCAGATTTCATTCCCAGGAGAACTGGATTTAATATGGAGTTGAAGTAATATGTAGCCAGTCTAGCGAAGTGAAAGTCGCTCAGTCATGTCTGACTCTTTGCGACCCCATGGACTATACAGTAAATGGAATTCTCCAGGCCAGATTCTAGAGTGGGTAGCTGTTCCCTTCTCCAGGGGATCTTCCCGACCCAGGGATCGAACCCAGGTCTCCCACATTGCAGGTGGATTCTTTACCAGCTGAGCCACCAGGGAATCCCAAGAATACTGAAGTGGGTAGCCTATCCCTTCTCCAGGAGATCTTCTCAACCCAGGAATTGAACCAGGGTCTCCTAAATTGCAGGTGGATTCTTTACCAACTGAGCTACCAGGGAAGCTCTGGCCAGTCTAAGTAAGTGTATTTATCAAAGAAGTTTAGTTAGGAATCAGGTCAGGAAAGGAAGTCCATTTTATGGATTGGAAAATAGCTTGAATGATCTTGGGTCTTTCTGAAAGGGGTGTGGTAGTGTATCTATTTCTAGTGACCTGTATAAAACAGGCTCTTTTGAGATACACCTGTCTCACAACAGAATTTCCACTGAAAGCTATAATGTATTGGTTCATGTATTAGGCAACTATGTTATGAAAGAGCCTACAGCTGGAGTCTGTTGTAAAGAAACAGTGCCAAACCATCATTAGAGGTTTCTGATCTGAGTGGCATTCTCATCCAGTCCAAAAATGTAACAAAGAAAAAATGTGACCTCAAAAGGATACATTTTATACAGTTATACAGAAAATGCTAATATCCACAGGAACAGAAATGTAAATCAGGGAATGGGGCAAAAGTCACTGCCAGGCTTATCTTTGAAGCACAAAACAACAGTGGCAACCAGGCATTGGGATGCTCTGGGGTCAGTGGGACTAAAATTGATTCAAACGAGGTGTGGGATTGGAGACATGTTCAGTGTTCACAGCCAAAGTCTGGTTGGTGGCTCCTCTATTCCTGAAAGAAACCCGTGCAGGGGAGGGGGGTTGCTGCTTTAGGCTGCAGCCTGGAGCTATAGCTTACAAAAAGCTTTGGGCCAACAGAGGCCTAAAAGTAATGATGGAGGCTTGTAACTAAGAGTGGTGTCAAGGCTGTTCTCTTGCTTGATGAATGGACTGGAATTAGCCCCAATCACATTGCAACATGGAAACTCAACCTCAGAAAGGCTGCACAGAGCACAGAGGGTGAAGTCAAGGCAACTACAAGATACTACCTTGGAACAGATGAGGGAAGAGAATTAGGTACAGGCTTCACCATGGACCTCAGTGAAAAGGGACAGTTGACATGAATAATATGCACCATTATTATTTTTGTTCCATCTATTTACTGAGTGAAGTGTGAATGTGATTGTCCCAGCAGTCCAATCTGTGCTGCTTAAGGTAAGGGATCATGCTCAATATTTATAGTTTGGACTGGGTTTTGCTTGAGCACAAAATAGGCTGTAGTGATTTTCCCTGTGATGAATCATGCTATCCATTTACAAACATATTTTTAAACAGTCTGATGAAATAGAAGATGTAAAATTGCCAAAAAAAAAAACCTGAGTTGAAAACATACATTTATTTCATCTCCAAATTCTTCTGAGATCACCCTAAAGGAATTTAAAAAAAAATGCAGTTGCAAAATTGCAAAGAAAGAGGAGACATCTGCAAAGACATATCTAGTCTATAAAGAAGGAAATGAAGACAAGGATTCCAGATTGTTCTGTGGGACCAAAGAAAGACTCCTGAATTGAAGGCATTAGGTATTTTACAGGGTGGTGATAGTCTTGAGTGGGGCTGGTAATGAACGGTTTGTTTTGAAGCCCCTAAAAGGAGCAAGTAAGTAGATGTCAGATCTCCAGTTCAGGAGTAGACAGACACTAATCCTATCCCATCCTATCAGACATGAGCAAGTAGTGTGCTTTCTGGTGAGACTGAAAGAGGAAAAACTCAACATGTACACAACAGGATCAGTTGATAGAAGGACTGAACCATCACACTGAATGTAGGGGATTAAGTTAAGGTCAATATATTTAATGGTAATACTACCAGACTCTCCTCTCCCTCCTGGCTATTAGGTTTCTATACTCTGAGCAGAAGATTATAAATTTTTCTTCAGAGAACATGGTCGTCATAAGACAAAAGGTCTACAGCTAATAATATATTATGATCCACAATGAAATAACAGAATCCTTACCTGGTGACCCTATATTGAAGCCTGCCCCACATATTCACAGAGGGCTTCCAGTAAACATTTAAGTACTTCAATTTTAAGAGATAACCAAGGATTTACAGATACTGAAAGCCTCTAACAACAACAACAACAACAAAAGACTGAAGCAACCATTAAAAAAAGCAGTCATATTAGCAAAAAAAAAAAAAAAAACAATATAAATAAATCAAGAAACTCTGAAGAGATGTAAGATACAGATCTTAAGAAAACTTGTTAAACATAGATAGCTACAGTTATTACTTCAGAGTGAGATTAGTTACTTCATTTATACTATAAAATATATGAGAATATAGAAAAAGATATTTCAGAGAAAGAATAATAATTATTATTATGTGATTTCTATTTAAATTAAAATTTTAATAGCAGTTTTAAAGCAGTAGAAATATTTTATATGATACTATAATGGTGGATGCATGTCATATTTGTCCAAATGCATGGAATATCCCACATCAAGAATGAGCACTAAACTGTGGACTTGGGGTGAGTATTATTTGTCAGTGTTAAGTTCATCAGTTGTCACAGATATAATACTCTGATACTGGATCTTTATAATGGGAGAAGCTCTGTGTTGGCAGGAGAAGATAGAGGGTATAGGGTAATTCATTGTACTTTCTGCTCAATTTTCCCATGAATATAAAACTTCCCTAAGAAATTAAGTATAATAAAAATTAAATAGCAGAAATAAAAGTTCAACAAAAGAGGTAAAAGATAAATTTGAAGAACTCTTCAATAAAATAATATAAACACACAAAGAAATGTAAAATGAGAAAGAAAATACCAGAATCTTAGAGGATGATATTAGGTCAGTGGTTTTTAACTGGAGGTGATTCTGCTCTCCAGAAAACAATTGTTAGTGCCTGAAGATAATGTTGTTTATTACACATCAGGGAGGGGATGGTACTTGCATCTTATAAACCTGAACTGGAAGGATGTTACTGGATCTTCTGCAATACACATTACAGCCACAAACAGCAATAATTGTCCAACCCAAAATATCGAGTTTTGTTGAAAAACCTTAATCAAGGTAGTCAAATAGCCAAATAATCAAAATTACAGACAAAATAAGAATGGAAACCAGGGAGAGGAAATTATCAAAGATGTGCAAAAATAAATGTTTTTAGAAATGAAGAAAATGAGTTTCCAGATTTAAAGGGCATACTGAATACCTAAGATTAAAATAAAAGTCCACACAAGGCTTATCATCATGAAATTTCAAAACAAGAAGGATAAAGAGAAGTTCAAGGGTCAAAAGTCAGAATGGCTTTAGACTTTTTAATGACAGTAGAGACTAGGAGAAAATGGAGTGTTCTCTTTAAAAAAATGAGGTATAATTGACTTAAAATGTTTCAAGTGTACAGCAAAGTGATTTATATATGTGTATGTGTGTGTGCGTGTGTGTGTGCGTGTGTACGTGTATAGGTAGATGGGTAGATCCTTGTTTATGTTTTTTACCTATAGTAATTTATATCTGTTAATCCCAAATTTACCCTTCCCTTTCTTTCCCCTTTATTAATCATAAATTTGTTTTCTCTCTGTGAATCTATTTCTGTTTTGTTAATAAGTTCATTTGTATCATTTTTTTAGATTCCACATAGAAGTGGTATCATATGGTATTTATCTTTCTTTCTCTGCCTCGCTTACTTCACTTAGTATGATAATCTTTAGGTCCATCCATGCTGATTCTCAGTTGTGTCTGTCTCTGCAACCCCATGGACTGCAGCATACCAGGCTTTCCTGTCCTTCACTGTCTCCTGGAGTTTGCTCAAATTCATGTGCATTGAGTAGGTTATGCCATCCAACTATCTCACTCTCTGTCACCCCCTTCTCGAACTCCTGCCTTCAATCTTTCCCAGCATCAGGGTCTTTTTCCAATGAGTCAGCTCTTAAAAGTTTGGGGCTTCAGCATCAGTCCTTCCAATGAATATTCAGGGTTGATTTCCTTTAGGATTGACTGGTTTGATCTCCTTGCAGTCCAAGGGACTCTCAAGAGTCTTCTCCAACACCACAGTTCAAAAGCATTAATTCTTCAGCACTCAGCCTTCTTTATGATCCAACTCTCATATCCCTACATGACTACTGGAAAACCCATAACTTTGACTATACAGAACTTTGTTGGCAAAGTGATGTCTCTGCTTTTTTAATACACAGTCTAGGTTTGTCATAGCTTTCCTTCCAAGGAGCACACATTTTTTACTTTCATGCAGTCACTGTCCGTAGTGATTTGGGAGCCCAAGAAAAGAAAATCTGTCACTGCCTCCACTTTTCCCCCTTCTATTTGCCATGAAGTGATGGGACCAGATGCCATGATCTTTAGTTTTGTTTTTTTTCTTAATGTTGAGCTTCAAGCGAGATTTTTCTCTCTCCTTTTTCATCCTCAAGAGGCACTGTAGTTCGTTTTCACTTTATGCCATTAGAATGGTATCATCTGCTTATCTGAGATTGGTGATATTTTTCCCAGCGATCTTGATTCCAGCTAGTGAGTCATCCAGCCTTGCATTTCTCAAGATGTAATCTGCATAGACATTAAATAAGCAGGTGTCAATATACAGCCTTGATGTACTCCTTTCCTAATTTGGAACCACTCTGTTGTTCCATGTCCAGTTCTAACTGTTGCTTTATTGACCTGCATACAGATTTCTCAGAAAGCAGGTCAGGTGGTCTGGATTCCCATCTGTTTAAGAAATTTTCATAGTTTATTGTGATACACACACTCAAAGGCTTTAGTGTAATCAGTGAAGCAGAAGTAGATGTTTTTGTGGAATTCCCTTGCTTTCTCCGTGATCCAGTGAATGGTGACAATTTGATCTCTGATTCCTCTGCCTTTTCTAAAACCAGCTTGTACATCTGGAATTTCTTGGTTCAAATACTATTGAAGCCTCACTTGAAGGATTTTGAGCATAATTGTGCTATCATGCAAAATGAGCACAATTGTACAATAGTTTGAATATTATTTGGCATTGCCCTTCTTTGAGATTGGAATGAAAACTGATCTTTTCCAGTCTTCTGGCCACTATTGAGTTTTGCAAATTTGCTGAAATATTGAGTGCAACATTTTAGCAGCAGCATCTTTTAGGATTTTAAGTCATTCTGAGAAGAATGAATACTCAGAAAGTTAGAATCAATTTTATTTGCCTTTTGTACAAAATAATTATTTTCAACCAGTTGTCATGTTAGAAAAACTTGGAAAAATAAGATGTTCCTTTATTTTTCATCTCTTCTTCCAAAATTTTAATGGGTATCCTTCAAGTTAAATATCTAATTAAATGTCTTCATCCCATTTTCACCTATATAGCTTTAGATGCATGTGAAGAAAATGAAAACATGTGGCCTTCTATTAGGACAGTCAAAACTGCATTTGATTGCTAACTCTTTCACTCACTATGTGAACAGTGGAAAATTAATCTTATTAATTAATCTCTGAATCTTATTTCTTTCTAAGTAATAACTCTGTTACATAGTTATGACTTGAATTAGCCATAATGTAAAGAGAATGCAACTATGATAATTAATAATAATGAAAATAATAAACCTTATGCTTCCTACCTTCTTTAATCCAGCAATCTATAGCCTTTGTGACACATTTGAATTATTTGGGAGAGTTTCTAAAAGTCCCATTGTTCACAGAGAAAACCAAAATCTCTATGAATCATTGAAGTATAATTGATGATATTGCAGAGTGATGCATTTAGGGTGAACTATATTTGTGATTGTAATTGCTTTGAGGTGCATCAAAATATATGGATGGATAATGGGATGATTAGATGGATAGATAACTGATAAAATAGTATAGTTAAATGTTCATGGTAAACTCTATGTAATTTGAGTAAAAATTAAAAAAAAATGAAACTACCATATGATCCACCATTCCACCTTCTGGTTCTAAATCCAAAGACCTAAAAATAGGACACCAAAGACATAACTCTACTCATGTTTCCCATTGCAGCATTCTTCACAATATCTAAGATATGGAAACGACCGAAAAGCCCCATAATATATGTGTATGTGTACGTGTACGCTCAGCCATGTCATACTCTTTGTGACCCCATGGACTATAGCTTGCAAGGCTCCTCTGTCCATGGGATTTTCCAGGCAAGAATCCTGGAGCAGCATGCCACTTCCTTCTCCAAGTGATCTTCCCTACTCAGGGATTGAACCCATGTCTCTTGTGTTTAAGGCATTGCAGGTGGGTTCTTTACCAGCTGAGCCACCAGAAAAGCCCCTCAATGGTAGTCTAGTTAAAGAAGATGTTAACACACACAACATATATACACATACACAAAGGAATGTTATTTATCTATGAGAAAGAAGGGGATACTGCCATTTGTAACAACACACATGGAACTTGAGGTTTTTATACTAAGTGAAATAAGCCAGACAGAGAAAGACAAATGCTGCATGGTATCCCTTATGTATGCAATCTAATAAATAAATAAGTCAAAATCATAGAAACAAGACTTAAAAAGTGATTTCCTGGAGCTGAGGAATGGCAACACAGAGAGTTTAGATAAAGGGTACAGACTTTTAGCTACAAGATGAATAAGACTGAGGATCAAATGTACAACATGGTAACTCTGCTGCTGCTGCTGCTAAGTCACTTCAGTCATGTCCGACTCTGTGCAATCCCATAGAGGGCAGCCCACCAGGCTCCCTGTCTCTGGGATTCTCCAGGCAAGAACACTGGAGTGGGTTGCCATTTCCTTCTCCAGTGCATGAAAGTGAAAAGCAAAAGTGAAGTCGCTCAGTAAGTGTCCAACTCTTCGTGACCCCATGGACAACAGCCTGGTCGTGACCCCATGGACTACAGCCTATCAGGCTCCTCCATCCATGGGATTTTCCAGGCAAGAGTACTGGAATGGGGTGCCATTGCCTTCTCCGTGGTAACTCTAGTTGTTAACAATATATGGTATAATTGAAATTTGCTAAGAAAGTAGTATTTAAAGCTTCTCACTAAAAAAGAACCCCAGAAAATATGTTAACTATATAAAGTTATGGATGTAACTATATAAAGTTAAGTGAGTAGATACAGGGAATCCTTTTCCAATGACCAAACAAAAGCTCTGATTGGAATTCTAGCTTTTGCTATGGTCTCATTCTGTGTATGATACATTTGCACATGTTTAAAACAGAAAGACAACTGGTAATAATGACTCATCTCTCTTTTCCTGACCCAACATAATTAACCCTCTTCCTGAAGGACAAAATACAGTAGTCACTCAGTGTAGGGCAGCTATAGACAAGTAATGTGTTTGCTTCCTTGTGGACATATATGTCTTCAGCATGGCTGGCCCTGCTGGCTGATTGCTGGGCCAGCCAATTATGCTGTGACACGTATCCATAGCCTGTGAGAAACATGAAACCACCAAACTAATAGTCATAGCATTAGTGGGAAATCTGGTCTGTATTTTACATATATGCAAAATTTTGGCAGAAAGTATAGCCAGAGAAATCATATCAGGATTTATATAGAAAATATTCTGTGTGTTCTTTCTCCAAGGATTTTACCATTTATTGTATTACATAAATCTACAATTATTTACTAATTTTGTTCCATATGCTCTTTCACAATAAAAACTTTAGCAATATTGACCCTCCCACCCCAAAAAAGTTTAGGTCACAGTACCATTCATGAATCTTTATAATCTTGATCCACTTCCTTTTGCCCACCTATCATTTAGCCATTTCCTCCATGCCAGTAGTCCCTAAACTAGCAGCATCAGTATCACCTGGGAACTTGTTAGAAACAAAAATTCTTAGGCCTATGATGCTAGGAACTCAGAAGGTAAAGCTCAGCAATCTATGTTTTAACAAGCCTTCCAATCAATTGATGTCAATTTCAAAGGCTCACTAGTTTGAGCCTTTGAGCATGCTGACTCTGTTTCATATAATGCCCATCCTTCTTTCTCTGAGATGCCTCTGCTCACCTGTCTAGACCCCAGTCATTCTCTTTTCTTCTCATAATTTGGAGAAGGAAATGGTAACCCATACCAGTATTCTTGCCTGGAAAATTCCATGGACAGAGGAGCCTGGCGGGCTATAGTCCATGCAGTCGCAAAAGAGTTGGACACAACTTAATGGCTAAACAACTCTTAAAATTCTTTAAGGTAGAATTTTCCTCTATACTGCCATTATCTTTTGTCTTCATTTGAACTCCCCAAAAAGTTGATGCTCAGGAAAGAACTCCAATACAAACAGGGAGGGAAGTACATGGAACATCTTAGGGAAGCTAGACAGGAAATGGGAGGGAGCCAGTAGAAAGGGTCATTTTCGACCCAGTTAAGACTTCGGATATCCAGAGCTTAATCCTTTTGAGGAATATTTGAGAGATGGTGTAAAAGATACACCTTAGAGTTATCCCACTCGAGGGTGCCAAATGAACTGGGGAATTTGTACATCAGTTCCCATGAATCATTGCTGGAGAGCCACTTCCAGGGGTGTTCATTCCAGAGCAGTTTTGGCTTGCTGTAGGTGGACACAATAGACTTCTGCAGCCAGAGTGAGTCTTCAGGTAGAGCAATCTAAGTGTGGCCATTTCAAAGTTGAGCCACTGTAATACTTTGAAATGGAAAGGCAAGGGGAATGTGCACTGGGCAACACTGTATGTTATGGTGTTGGTACATGTCCTCATTACAACAGCCAATACACACATTAAATTGGGAGTTTCTCATCGGCAGTGTAGTATCTTTTTCATCTTTGATACCTCCTGAATTGAACACTGACAACCCCAATATTAAGCACTGAGTAAATGTTTATTAAAGGAATGAATTCATGGTTAAATAAAACATGCAAATACTATACTTCATGCACATTTATAAAGTATATAAAATATTTTATTTATAATATATGAGATATTTTATTTCTTCAAAGTTCTATTTCTTTACACACTGTATCACTTTTTAAAAAAATTGCTTCTATTCTTTCCTCTTCCTGTACAAGCTGTATTTGCTTGAAAGCATAGCCTACACTGATGTTAATCAAACTTCAGATGAAACACCTAAAATGATAGAAAAGAAACTGCTCTAATTAAATAATAAAGTAACCCCTACAGGTTTAGACATGTGCCTTCAGGTGTAGGAAAGAAAAAATTTAATGAATATAGGAGTTTTATGCCAAGAATATTTCCCTCACGCACTTGTGCTTTAATAAGATGGAATGTGAAATAGCAAAAGGAGTCTGATTATTATGATGATATTTATTCATAAGTTAGTCAGATATGATGAAAGTTTCCTTGAGTTATACTGGCTTGAGTTGGGTCAGATGTTAGCTCAGTGAATTTGAAACACACGTGTCTTACCTATATGATGTTATGCTGGCAATGATCTGCTCCCAAAGGATGTCCATCCTTGGAAGTAGGTGTGAAACAATCCTCCAAATGTTTTCGGGACCTGCGGACTCAACTAAAATGAGCATCATGGTCATACTCCTATTAATGGACCCCTGGCATGTTTATTTGTCATGTGTTTGTATATACAAAATATATATATATCTGTATATGTGTCTGTATGTGTATTCATATGTGTATACATGTATGTATGTACATACTTACACATGCATGGGGCTTTCCTGGTGGTTCAGATGGTAAAGAATCCACCTGCCAATGCAGGAGATGCAAGAGACATGGGTTTGATCCCTGGGTTGGGACGATTCCCTGGAGCAGGGCATGGCAACCCACTCCAGTATCCTTGCCTAGGAAATCCCATGGACAGAGGAGCCAGGTGGGCTATAGTCCATGGGTCACAGAGTCAGACACAACTGAGTGACGAAATATGCACGTGCACACACACACACACACACACACACACACACCAGAAATCTGCCTTGACATTAATTACTGCTTTTCTAGCTTTTATAAGCCCTTTGGACAATTTCCCTTTGACTTATGGATATATTCACAGCCAAAAAAGATCATGGTTCTTATTTTCTTTACTACTTACCACCTCTGATAACATAGATATTTTTCTCATTGCTATTTCTAATTGAAATGTTAGTCTGGTTTATTTTTAGCATTAATTCTCTGCTAACTCCATTTGGCTCTTGCAAGTTTTTTTTTTTTAATTGTACTATGTATGCATGTTTGAAAGCCAAATTACAGTAGTAAAATGGGAATATTTTTTCTTTATTTGGAAAATTATTTTAGAATAAATTGACAGTTAAGTATGCCACTATTATATTTTTAATTTATGCATGCTTTGAGATTGAGTCCAGGAAACTGAAATGTAGTTCAGTTCAGTCACTCAGTTGTGTCAGACTCTTTGTAATCCCATGAACCGCAGCACGCCAGGCCTCTCTGTCCATCACTAACTCCCGGAGTCCACCCAAACCCATGTCCATTGAGTCAATGATGCCATCCAACCATCTCATCCTCTGTTGTCCCCTTCTCCTCCTGCCCTCAATCTTTCCCAGCATCTTTACAAATGAGTCAGCTCTTCGCACCAGGTGGCCAAAGTATTGGAGTTTCAGCTTCAGCATCAGTCCTTCCAATGAACACCCAGGACCAATTTCCTTTAGGATGGATTGGTTGGATCTCCCTGCAGTCCAAGGGACTCTCAAGAGTCTTCTCAACACCACAGTTCAAAAGTGTCAATTCTTCAGCACTCAGCTTTCTTTATGGTCCTACTCTCACATCCATACATGACCACTGGAAAAACCATAGCCTTGACNCAGCTTCAGCATCAGTCCTTCCAATGAACACCCAGGACCAATTTCCTTTAGGATGGATTGGTTGGATCTCCCTGCAGTCCAAGGGACTCTCAAGAGTCTTCTCAACACCACAGTTCAAAAGTGTCAATTCTTCAGCACTCAGCTTTCTTTATGGTCCTACTCTCACATCCATACATGACCACTGGAAAAACCATAGCCTTGACTAGACGGATCTTTGTTGACAAAGTAATGTCTCTGCTTTTGAATATGCTGTCTAGGTTGGTCATAACCTTCCTTCCAAGGAGTAAGCGTCTTTTAATTTCATGGCTGCAGTCACCATCTGCAGTGATTTTGGAGCCCAGAACAATAAAGTCAGCCACTGTTTCCACTGTTTCCCCATCTATTTGCCATGAAGTGATGGGACCGGATGCCATGATCTTAGTTTTCTGATGAAAAATAATAGCTTGTATATGTTCATTAATATGGTAGATGATAACTGTTATGTGTATGGAGGCAGGGCTCTTATTAATTATAACTACCTTACTAAGAAAAGCAGTCTTGTGGAAGGTAATAGTTCCAGTGAAACTGTGTAAGAGATAAAACAGAATTACTCTTGTAGAATCAAGCTAAGGGAAAAGTTAATTGTTTCAATTTTATTTTTATATGTATATTATTGTGTTCTCATACCAAATGTATTCTAAGATATACAGTGTCATAATATTTTTAATCATGGTGGAAAGAAAGGATTGCCTCTATTAAAAAGAGGCAGTTTCATAAGCTGATCTCAAGTGGAGTATTTCGATTTGGTGAAAACAGCCTATAGAGGAAATGGATAGTTTGGCAGCCTAAGAAGCAAAATGTCATGTTTTTCTATGTTTGGATCCCTCCTTGCATATTTGAAATTTGTATTTTAATACTTTTGAGAAAGTAATGACACCTAAATGTATTATTATTTGCCTTGTAGATCACAATATGTTCACCTCCACCCCTTTCATTCTCCCTTGGCAGAAAACAATCAAAGTTAATTTTATAACTAAATCAGGTATACTGTCTTTCCCTCATTCAGAAAGAAACCAGGAAAGACATATGACTTCATCTGCCATAACAGTTTAGGTTTCCTCCGTTACAACAGCCATAAAATCATTTTACACATAGTGAAATATCTGAGACTTAAAGGACAATGATACTCAATCTACATGGAGATATCATTCTATTTGTGTGTATGAGTGAGGAAATGTACAGAAGGAGTTATACATATTTTCCTCATTTATAATTATATATTTAAAAGAAAATGAGCATATATAGCCTTGACAGTTTAATAATATTTTGTAAACATTGCAGTTACATTTATGTCACAATTATGTGTATATAATATTTATATTCATATTATTATATATCTGAATATTATGATTATTATCATTGCCAGTATTGAGTACTTACTATGTACCTAACAAACTTTACTATATTATTCCTAATTCTTATACTAGTTCTGTAAAGTGGATCAGTTCAGTTCAGTCGCTCAGTCGTTTCCAACTCGGTGACCCCATGGACTGCAGCACACCAGGTTCCCTGTCTGTCCATCACTAACTCCTGGAGCTTGCCTAAACTCATGTCCATAAAGTCAGTGATGCCATCCAGCCATCTCATCCTCTGTTGGCCCCTTCTTCTCCTCCTGCCTTCAATCTTTCTCAGCATCAGGATCTTTTCAAGTGAGTCTGTTCTTCACATTAGGTGGCAGCTTCAGCATCAGTCCTTCCAATGAATATTCAGGACTGATTTCCTTTAGGACAGACTAGCTGGACATCCTTGCAGTTCAAGGGACTCTCAAGGGTCTTCTCCAACACCATAGTTCAAAAGCATCAAGTCTTTGGTGCTCAGCTTTCTTTATGGTCCAACTTTCACATCCACACATGACTACTGGAAGAACCAGAACTTTGACTAGAAAGACCTGTTTCAGCAAAGTAATATCTCTGCTTTTTACTACACTGTCTAGGTTGGTCATAGCTTTTCTTCCAAGGAGCAAGTGTCTTTTAATTTCATGGCTGATGTCACCATCTGCAATGATTTTGGATCCTCCACAAAAATAAAGTCTGTCACTGTTTTCATTGTGTCCCCATCTACTTGCCATGAAGTGATGGGACCAGATGCCATGATCTTAGTTTTCTAAATGTTGAGTTTTATGCCAACTTTTTTCACTCCCCTCTTTCACTTCTATCAAAAGGCTCTTTATTTCTTCTTTGCTTTCTGCCATAAGGGTGGCATTATGTGCATATCTGAGGTTACTGATATTTCACCCAGCCATCTTGATTACAGTTTGTGCTTCATCCAGCCAAGTACTTCACATGATGTACTCTGCATATAAGTTAAATAAGCAGGGTGACAATATACAGCCATGATGTACTCCTTTCCCAATTTGGAACCAGTCTGTTTTTCCATGTCCAGTTTTTTTTTTTTTTTAATTAATTTTTATTTTTTTAGTTTGTTTTGCTTTACAATACTGTATTCATTTTGCCATACATTGACGTAAATCAGCCATAAGTGTACCTGAGTTCCCAATCCGGACCCCCTCCCTTCCCCCTCCCTCCCCACACCATNAAGGCTTTCTTATCTCTCCTTGCTATTCTTTGGAACTCTGCATTCAGATGGATATATCTTTCCTTTTCTCCTTTGCCTTTAGCTTCCCTTCTTTTCTCAGCTATTTCACAAATGAGAATTCTAACCCAGCAAATTAAATCACTTGCTTGAGTTTACAAAGCACCATTAAACAATAAAGTAGAATTTCAAACTCATGTTTATCTCTCTTCAAATTTCATAAGCTGCATTGCTTCCCTGTTTTATGACCTGTTGTGTTTTTTAAATTTTGGTTGTGCTATGTGGCGTGTGGGATTTTATTTCCCTGACCAGAGGTAGAACCCACACCTCCTGCATGGAAGCAAATTCCTACCCACTGGACAGCCATGGAAGTCCCCTATGGCCTGTTTTATTNCTCTCTTCAAATTTCATAAGCTGCATTGCTTCCCTGTTTTATGACCTGTTGTGTTTTTTAAATTTTGGTTGTGCTATGTGGCGTGTGGGATTTTATTTCCCTGACCAGAGGTAGAACCCACACCTCCTGCATGGAAGCAAATTCCTACCCACTGGACAGCCATGGAAGTCCCCTATGGCCTGTTTTATTGTTTTTTTAATATAAATTTATTTATTTTAATTAGAGGCTAATTACTTTACAATATTGTATTGGTTTTGCCATACATCAAGATGAATCCACCACGGGTGTACACGTGTTCCCCATCCTGAACCCACCACCCACCTCCCTCCCCGTACCATCCCTCTGGGTCATCCCAGTGCACCAGCATCAAGCATCCTGTATCCTGCATCAAAGGACTGGTGATTCGTTTCTTATATGATCTTATACATGTTTCAGTGCCCCTATGGCCTATTTTAAATTGAAAGTATGTCTTCATACAAATTGTGAGACTATACTATGAAAGATGTGTACATTTAAATTAAATGCTCACATTTTTTAAAGGATACCCATGAATAATATATCAGGTCCTCAGAAAGAATTTTATCTTCAACTTTTTAAGAAATTCAGATTATTTTTCTTAGACTGCTGAATCAGTTTCTGTAGCTAATTTTTCCAAAAGATCCTAATATTAAAGGTAACATTGCAGTTCACTAATAGCAAACTACTTTTGCTACTTTGAGTATTTTTACAGGGTGCTAATTGTGCCAAATCAAGACATTGAGATTGCATAATTTTTAGGTTAATATTAGCATAGTCCTACATTGTTTTCTTTTTTTCAGAAGCAGTGCAGGAATAGCATACCCTGAATATTCTTCCAGCATGACAGAACTGTCAAATATTGCACCCTTTTCGCAGTCCTTGGTCTGTTAGGACTTTGGGCTATAGCAAAGGTGTTTGTAAAAGAGAAGGGCAAAGGAGATTTGTGAAATACCAGAGACATTCGTCATATCAGAGATGCTTCTACTTGTGTTTTTATAGCTACTTAAATAATCAGATGTCAAGTGTAGGTGACGATATACCTACTTACTTGGGTACTTATACATTTAATCTCAGTGATATTTAGGGTATCTCTCCCTAAGCCAAAATAATATGTTTAGTCAAAACCCCCATACTCTTACTATATACACTTAAGTCAAGCTCTTGATTTGTATAATACCTCTGTGTGTGTGTATGAGGGTATGTGTGTGATTTTGTGAGTACTTACAATTCAAAAAGTCCTTATTTAAGATGATTGAAGCTTTCCCATGCAGCTTTTTCTATTTTAACCTTCTTTTCTGAAAATATACCTACTTGTAGATAGAAGCAAGTACTATAACACTGATTTTTAGATTCCTTCCAGATATGTATGCCAATTAGAAACAAGAAAAACTGAAAAAACAAACACTTTAGAAATCTAAAGAATTTTAAGATTTCTTTAAAAATTTCTAGAGATAACCTGAAGTGTTTGTGAGTCC
>SJYA01003483.1:1871303-1898678 GCA_006410615.1 Neotragus moschatus
TTAAATTTCATCACATGTAAAGTGCATGCTTTTATTCTTTAATACTTTGTTTGAGTAGAGTTACTCATCTTAACATTAATTTTAATAATAAAATTAAATCAACTTTACTGTTTTCAAAGTTTTAGCAGTTGCAGACTACTGAATGCTCTAAATTCAGATATTTACAAAGTGACAGTATAAGTATTGCTGTGGCCAAAAAGTTTGTTGGGATATTTCTGAACGATGTTAAGGAAAAACCCAGATACCCTTTTTGGCCAACCTAATGGTTCATGTCAAGTCTTTAAGTATGCAAAGATTCAGCTTGCAGGAGTTGAGTGAAAATGCAGTAAAGGGAAAGAGGGCATTTCAGGAACACTGGACTAATGTACAAAGTCATGAAATCCTGAGACAGTAGGGCATAGAAGGGAGGGGAGACTGCAGCGAGTCCTTGGTGGCTAGCAACTTCATCCTGCCCCATTTCTATAGACCTGGAACACAAATGTAAGTAGAGAAGCCTGAGTGTTTCCCTTATGTTCATATCTCCAACTTTGTCTTGCAGCCTTAAGAGGTACCATGATCAACTGTGTGGGCCCTGATGGTTTTCTTCTCCTGGAGAAACTAGATGATAGATAAACTGTGAAGAGGCAGAGGGGTTGGGTGGGAGGAGACTTTGTGGAATCTTCTGGAAGATGGTCACTGCCAGTGCAGTGAGTGGTGGAGGGACACATCTGCAGCAGCCTAGAAGGAAGAGTATTTACAGGCCAGATGTGGAAGAAATAATCACCTTCCAGTAAATAAAAGCATTGGCAAGAGGGCAAATCTGGTGGTTGGGTAATAGAAAAAAGCAAAGTAGGAAGTGGGCTGATGACTGTAACAGAAGTGGAAAATGACAAAATAACAACTCCTCTGTGGTCTGGTTAGCCTCGGTCTGTTTCTCAAACTATAGTGTATAACGATGGAGATGGTAGCTGTTAGCATGTGAGACTGTCTTTTAAAAACTATTGTACTTAGTGAAGTAAGTCACACAG
The DNA here is from genome assembly GCA_006410615.1 of Neotragus moschatus. Classification (NCBI taxonomy): domain Eukaryota; kingdom Metazoa; phylum Chordata; class Mammalia; order Artiodactyla; family Bovidae; genus Neotragus; species Neotragus moschatus. Next base: position 1,872,311 of record SJYA01003483.1, read on the forward strand.
AGAAAGATGTTATCTATGTTAGCACTCTATGTTCTCTCTTATATGTGGAATCTAAAAAATTAAAAGAATGTATATAAAAAAACAGAAACAGAATCACAGATTCAAAGAATATACTAGAATATACCTATGGGGAAACCAAGGAGGGGGCAAAATAAGGGTGTGGCATTGAGACACAAACTGCTATGTATAAAATAAATAAGCAACAAGGATATAGTGTACAACATAAGGAATACAGCCATTATTTAAAAGATAGCCATAGCTTTATTTTTTTTTCAATTTTTACTAGATTTGTTTAAAATTTTATTTTATTTTATTTATTTTAATTGGAGGCTAATTACTTTACAATATTGTATTGGTTTTGCCATTCATTGACATGAATCTGCCATGGGTGTGCATGTGTTCCGCATCCTGAACCCCCCTCCCACCTCCCTCCCCATCCCATCCCTCTGGGTCATCCCAGTGCACCAGCCCCAAGCATNCCTCTAGGATGGACTGGCTGGATCTCCTTGCAGTCCAAGGGACTCTCAAGAGTCTTCTCCAACACCACAGTTCGAAAGCATCAATTCTTCGACATTCGGCCTTCTTTATGGTCCAACTCTCACATCCATATATGACTACTGGAAAAACCATAGATTTGATTAGACGGATCTTTGTTGGCAAAGTAATGTCTCTGCTTTTTAATATGCTGTCTAGGTTGATCATAGCTTTTCTTCCAAGGAGCAAGTGTCTTTTAATTTCATGGCTGCAGTCACCATCTGCAGTGATTTTGAAGGCCCCCCAGAATAGTCTGTCTTTGTTTCCCCATGTATTTGCTGTGAAGTGATTGAACCGGATGCCATGATTTTAATTTTCTGAATGTTGAGTATTAAGCCAAATTTTTCACTCTCCTCTTTCACCTTCATCAAGAGGCTCTTTAGTTCTTCTTCGCTTTCTGCCATACGAGTGGTGTGATCTACATACCTGAGGTTATTGATATTTCTCCCAGCAATCTTGATTCTAGCTTGTGCTTCATCCAGCCTGGCATTTCACATGATGTACTCTGCATATAGTTTAAATAAGCAGGGTGACAATATGCAGCCTTTCCCGATTTGGAACCAGAACAGACTGGTTCTAATTGTTGCTTCTTGATGTGCATACAGATTTCTCAGGAGGCAGGTAAGCTGGTCTGGTATTCCCATCTCTTTAAGAATTTTCCACACTTTGTTGTGATCCACATGGTCAAAGGCTTTGGCATAGACAATAAAGCAGAAGTAGATTTTTTTTCTGCTACTACTATAGAGAGAGTAGTGGCAACTGGCAAACTGGAGAGTGCATCCTACCTCCAGGAGCAGATGCCTTTTCCCCCACTACCCCAACAAATGGTTTCCTGTGATGACATAGGCCCAGTGTTCACCAGTGTTAGGAGTTTTCAAAGGAAGCCAGAAATCCAGAAATCTAGATTTTTATTAGAAACTTTAATTTTTAAATATGGCTCAATTTTTTAACTGGCCAGAAAGAAAAAAGGAAAAAAAAAGGGGGGGGGGAGTAAACAGGGTTAGATTCAGATTATATCTTCTGTTTTAAGGATTTAATAGTAAGAGCTGCTAAATCACTTCAGTAGTGTCCGACTCTGTGCGACCCCATAGATGGCAGCCCACCAGGCTCCCCCGTCCCTGAGATTCTCCAGGCAAGAACACTGGAGTGGGTTGCCATTTCCTTCTCCAATGCATGAAAGTGAAAAATGAAAGTGAAGTCGCTCAGTCGTGTCCAACTCTTTGAGACCCCATGGAATGCACCCTATCAGGCTCCTGGTCCATGGGATTTTCCAAGCAAGAGTACTGGAGTGGAGTGCCATTGCCTTCTCCAATAGTAAGAGAGAGCATGAGAAAAACTAAAAATTGAGAACAAAAGAAAGAAAAACAGGAAAGTCAATTTCAAAGTTTAACACTGGGTTCAGAGGCTCAGACTAGCAGATACCACAGGGCCTATTATGTGAATAGCTTTTAAAATTTAGTCTCTGCCCTGCTAAACTTCCCTGATAGCTCAGATGGTAAAGTGTCTGCCTGCAATGTGGGACACCCAGGTTCAATCCCTGGATTGGGAAGATCTCCTAGAGAAGGAAATGGCAACCCACTCCAATACTCTTGCCTGGAAAATTCCACAGACTGAGTAGCCTGGTAGGCTACAGTCCATGGGGTTACAGAGTCGGACACGACTGAGCGACTTCACTTTCACTTTCTCCCCTAAACAGAAGAAAGTATGACAAAATTTGCTCAAGATGTTGTATTTTCTGATTATAAAAATGTGATTACTTTTAAATTACGTTCTTAGGTTTACAGAACAAAAGTATTTGACTGCTGCTGCTACAGGTTGTGATCAATGAAAGGATGGATGGTAAGGTGGGAAACAAAACTTATTAGCAGACCAGGGTTCTGACTGTGGCTGTGTAACATAGGGCAAGCAATTAAGTATCACTCAGCTTCATCTGCCTCATTTATAAAACAGGGGTAATCATACCTGCCCCTGCACCTCACATGGCTGTGGTAAGGGCCACGTGAGATAAAGTATGTGAAAGCATAAAGTGTTACATAAATATCTGTTATTAGTGTTTCTCACATTCCGTAAGAAGTTGGGTCAGCACAGGTTCTGGAGTCTCAGATTCCCCATCTCAAGCTACAGCTCTTTCTCTAGACCACAGCACCTATGGAATTGGTTACCTTGTCTTGCCAATAGAGCAAGAGCTTATTATAAGGAAAAGTCAGCCAGCATCTTAGAATCTGAGCCTCTGTACTGTGTGGTTTAGGCAAAGCTTAGATGTTGAACCTGAAAGATTGGCTTTTCATTTTGAAGGGCTACCCAGGGATAAGAGGTTGTCCAAGGTTATAGTTCATCTGTATCTTTCTCATAGTCTGACCTTAGGCTAGTTCTTTCCCTCTGTGTTTGATATCTTCATTCTATATGGCTTTATGAAAAAAGAAAAGCTCCTACTTCCTTTTTGGTGAAAATGTAAAACTCTATTATGGATTAAGGAGTGGTCAAACTTTACGTTGGTATAAACTATAAGATATAGATACAGTCTATACAGACAAACTGTTTCAACACTTGCCTGTAGCCCATCTCAAATCTTATTTGAAAGTGGGCATTGAGGAAAAGGGGACTACAGAGGATGAGATGGTTGGAAGACATCATTGACTCAATAGACATGAGTTTGGGCAAATTCTGGGAGATAGTAAAGGACAGGGAAGTCTGGAGGGTTCATGGAGTCGCAAAGTTGGACATGACTGGGCAACTGAACAACAATAGAATAAGTTATAATTTTTTAAGGAAAGGAAAAACTTAACTTTAAAAGGGTGTAATTCATAACTAGTGACTTGTTTCTAACTACTAAATTGGATATTATACATAAACTTTCTTCCTTAACCTCAAATTCAGTCTGGCTGAGACCAAATTGTCTTATCAAAAGAGGAATTGCCCTCTATCTCACAACTTCTATTCATGACATTACCATTTTTAAATGTTGGTAAGCTTTTTCTGTGGTGTTGGAGAAGACTCTTGAGAGTCCCTTGGACTGTAAGGAGATCAAACTGGTCAGTCCTAAAAGAAATCAACCCTGCAACCCTGAATATTCATTGGAAGGACTGATGCTGAAGCTTAAACTCCAGTACTTTGGCCACCTGATGCGAAGAGCCAGCACACTGAAAAAGACCCTGATGCTGGAAAAGATAGAAGGCACGAGGAAAAGGGGATGACAGGGGACAAGATAATTGGATGGCATCACCAACTCAATGGACATGAGTTTGAGCAAGCTCCAGGAGATGGTGAAGGACAGGGCAGCCTGGCGTGCAACAGTCCTTGGGGTTGCAAAGAGTTGGAAACTACTGAGCAACTGAACACCAACAAAACTTTTTCTGTGAGTGGACCGACAGTAAATATTTTAGGCCGTGAGAGCCATAAGGTTTCTTTTACAGGCTATTCACCTCTGCTGTTGTATTGTGAAAGCAGCTTTAGACAGCATATAAGCAGAGCTGTGTCCCAATAAAGCTTTAGTTACAAAAACAGACTAGGCAGGATGTGTTCCATTGTCAAAATGTGCCAAGCCCTATTATGGAGTCTCAGGATGAAAATATCAAGAGTTGGTTTTGATTGTCTCCCTTCTTTAATTTTTATATCTAAGTAGCTCTCTAGTTGGGCTTCCCTGGTGGCTCAGTGGTAAAGAATTCTCCTGTAAATGCAGAAGATGAAAGTTCACACCCTGGGTCAGGAAGATCCCCTGGAGAAGGAAATGGCAAACAACTTCAGTATTCTTGCTGAGAAATCTGGACAGAGGAGCTTGGTGCCTGGGGTTGCAAAGAGTTGGACACGACTGAGTGACTAAACAACAAAAAAAATGACTGATGATGTTGAGCAGCTTTTCATGTGCATATTTGTCACTGATGTATGTTCCTTTTGAAGTATCTGTTACAATTTTTTGCCTGTTTTATAGTAAGCTGTTTGTTTTCTTATTATTGAATTTTGAGAATTCTTTATATATTCAAGATACAAGTCGTATATTAGGTACATATTTTGTAAATATTTTCTCCCAGCCTATAACTTGTCTTTCCATCATCTTTCACAGTTTCTTACAAAAAGCAGGCATCTTTAATTTTTAAGTCCAATTTGTCATTTTTCTTTTTATGAATTTTTGTGTGTCATATCTAGGTAAAATCTTTGCCTAGTCCAAGGTCACAGACATTTTCTTGTAAAGGTCTGTATTTCATGTTGAGTTAATTCTTGTACTGTTGTGAGGTATGGATTGAAGATTTTTGTTTTTTGTTTTGATTCCACGTGTGAACATTCATGTAGAATGTTGTTGTTAATAGCATCATTTGCCGAATAGTTGTTATAGCATCGTTTGTTGAATAGACTATTCTTTCTCCAATAAATTTCCTTCACAGCTTTGTCAACAATCAGTTGTTTATTTGTGAGCATCCATTTCTGGACTCTCCTTTTCTGTTCCATTCATCTATTTATCTGTCTTGACAGCAATACCAAACTCCCTTTGTTGCTGTAGCTTTATAATAAATCTTGATAAAAAGTGGTGTTTATCCTATAACTTTGTTCTTTTACAAAGCTTTTTGGGTATTCTATGTCCTTTGCATTTTTATGTGAGTTTTAGAAACAGTTTTTTATTTCTTATTCAAAAAACATGCAAGGACTTGGATCGGGAAGTCTTTTAATCTATCAACTTGTGGAGAATTGACATCTTAACAGTACTGAGTGTTTCAACCCATGAACATGGTAAATATTTATGTCTTCTTTAATTTCCCTCAGCTATGTTTTGCAGTCTTTATTGTACAAGTCATGGTATTCATCTTTAAATGAATACTGCAGCTTTATTCTTTATATCATATTTTGAGATGCTATTGCATATAGAATTGTATTTTAATTTCAATTTGCTAATGCATAGAAATATAATTTTTGTATAGTTCTCTTATATCCTATAGCTTTGTTCAACTCACTAATTCTAGGGGATTTTCTTCATAGTTCATCAGATTTTCTGTATAGATGATAATAGAGGTATACTATTCTGACTTAAGGCAGTTTTACTTTTTCCTTTTTATGATTTGGTTGCCTTTTATTTCTTTTTCTTGATTGATTGCACTAGCTAGAAACTCCAGTACAATGTTAAATAGAAGAGCTGAGTGTGAACCTCCATGTCTTGTTTCAGTTCTTAGGGGAAGAGACTTCAAATTTTCACTAATTTAGTTGTAGATTTTTCATAGATGCCCTTTTAATCAGAAATGGGTATTAGAATAAACTGTTATGGTACATATATACAATGGAATATTAGTCATAAAGAAGAATGAACTGGAGTCATTCACTAGAAGAATAAATTTCTAGTGAGGTGAATTAACCTAGAGTCTCTTATGCAGAGTGAAGTAAGTCAGAAAGAGAAAAACAAATATTGTATATTAATGCACATATATGGAGCCTAGAAAAACAATGGTACTGGTGAACCTGTTTGTAGGGCAACAATACCATTGGATACATAGAGAACAGACTTGTAGACCCAGTGGAGGATGGAGAGGGTGGGACGAACTGAGGGAGTAGTATTGAAACATGCATCACCATATGTAAAACAGATGGCCAGTGGGAATTTGCTGTATGTTGCAGGGAGCTCAACCTGGTGTCCTGTGACAACCTAGAGGGGTGGGATGGGCTGGAAGGTGGGCGGGGAGGTTCAAGAGGGACAGGACATATGTATACCTATGGCTGATTCATGTTGATTAAGGCAGAAACCAATACAACATTGTAAATCAATTATTCTGCAATTAAAAATAAATTTAAAGTTTTTTAAATAAAATAGATAAGCTAGAAGAATGTATTGTACAACTCAGGGAATATAGCCAATATTTTATAATAACTTTAAATGTAATATAAAGTATAAAAATATTAAACCACTGTATTGTAAGTCTGAAGCTAATATTGTCAGTCAATCATATTTTGATTAAATAAATAAGAAAATAACTAATTCAACTATAAAAAAGAAATGGATATTAGATTTTGTCAAGTTGTTTTTGCATGCGAATCAAGATGATCATGCAGTTTTCCTTTTTTCATTCATTATATTATGAATTAGATTGCTTTTTTAAAATTCTCATGTTGACTTTATTTCTTTTTTAATTTATGTATTTGTAATTGAAGGATAATTGCTTTACAATATTGTTTTGGTTTCTACCAAACATCAATATAACATTGACTTCTTTATGAATGTTAAATCTATCTTGTATTTCTGAGATAAAATCTACTTGGTCATGATGTATTTTCCTTTTTATTTATTACTGAATTTAACTTGCTAAAATTTTGCTTTAAATTTTTGCATCTATGTTCCTGAGATATCTTGATCTGAAATTTTCATTTCTTGTATTTGTCTTCTTTTGATATCAGGGTTTCATAGAGTGAGTTAGGAAATATTTTCGTTTTAAATTTTCCAAAGAGGCTGTATGCAGTTGGTATTATATCTTCCTTAAATATCTGGCAGAATTTATGTTAAAACCATCTAGGCCTGGGGATTTTTATTTGTTTGTTTTGTTCTTTGTAAGATTTTTAAAATACAAATTCAGTTTCTTTAATAAATATAGAGCTATTCAGGTATCTATTTTTCTTGAGTGAACTATGGTATTGTGTGACTTTACAGGAATTTTTGGGCTTCCCTGATAGCTCAGTTGGTAAACAATCCACCTGCAAGGAGACCCTGGTTTGATTCCTGGGTCGGGAAGATCCCCTGGAGAAGGGCTAGGCTACCCACTCTCAGTATTCTTGGACTTACCTTGTGGCTCAGCTGGTAAAGAATCCTCCTGCAATATGGGAGACCTGGGTTCGATCCCTGGATTGGGGAGATTCCCCTGGAGAAGGGAAAGCCTACCCACTCCAGTATTCTGGCCTGGAGAATTTCATGGACTGTATAGTCCATAGGGTCGCAAAAAGTCAGACACAACTGAGTGACTTTCACTCACTCACTTCATTAACAGGAATTTTCCCACTCATCTAAGTTGTCAAATTTATTGCCATAAGTGTTTATAGCATTCCCACATTAATCTTTTACTATTTGTAGAATCCATAGTGATCGTATTGCTCTCATTTCTAATATTGGTGTTTTGTGTCTTTTTTCCTTTTTCTCATTAATCAGGTTAGAGATTTATCAACATTAATGGTCTCAGAGAACCAGATTTTGGTTCCCTTTATTTTTTCTCTGTTTTTCTATTTTTATTTAATTGATTTGTGAATTTGGTTTTATTAGTTATTTTATTAATTATTTTCTTGTGCTTATTTTGAACTTAATTAGCTCTTCCTTTTCTAGTCACTGAAGATAAAAATTAAGACCATGATACTGAGACTTCTTTACTTTTCTAATATAGACATTTAATGCTATAATTTTCTCCATAATGACTGCTTTAGTGGCATTCTCAAATTCTTGTATGTTGCATTTTATATTCTTTCAGTTTAAACTATTTTCAAATATCCTTTTTTATTTCTTTGACCCATGGTTTGTTTGTTTTAGGAAAATGTTATTTAGTTTCTAAGTATTTGGACATTTTCCAGATATCTTTCTGTTTTTATAACTTCTTTGGTGGTTATAGAATAGACTTTGTATGACTTGAATTCTTATAAATTTATTAAAACTTGTTTTATGACCCATGTGCACTTAAAAAGAATGGATATTCTGTGCTTTGGCAGTCAGAATGTTCTGTCATTGTCATTCAGTTGTTCAGTTGTGTCCAGCTCTTTGCGACTCCATGAACTGTGGCATGCCAGGCTTCTCTGTCCATTGCTACTTCCGTGAGTTTGCTCAAACTCATGTCCATTGAGTCAGTGATACCATCCAACCAGCTCATCCTCCATCACCCTCTTCTCTTCTTGCCCTCAACTTCTAGAACTAGAATGTTCTAGTAAATGCCAAATCAAGTTGGTTGATGATGTAGTTGGTCTTCTATATTCTTTACAGATTTTCTGCCTACTTGGTGTATCAGTTATTTACAAGGTATGTAAATATCTTAGTATAATTGAGAATTTGTTTCTTTCTTTTTGCAGTTTTACCAGTTTGATGTCTTATATTTTGAAACTATTTTTAGGTATATAGATACTTGGAATGGTTATGTCCTCTTGTCTAATTGACCCTTTATCATAATGAAATGATCTTCATTATGGTAATATTCTTTGCTGTATAATCTACTTTGATATTAATATAGAGACTCCAACTTTGTTTCTGACTGATTTTAGCAGATTATTTTCCCTTATTTTACTTTTAATCAATGTCTTTGAATTTCTTATATGCAACATATTGTTCGGTCTTGTATTTTTGTCTATTCTGGCAATGTCTTTCTCTTAATTAGATCACTTACATTGAATGTTATTATTGTTACAGTCAGATTTAAGTCTATCATCTTGCTATTTATTTGCTATTTGTCCCAACTCTTCTTTATTTCCCTTTTTCCCCTTTTTTTCTATTGGATTATTTTTTAAGACTCTATATCTCCTTTGTTGTCACCTGTCACCTGTAATTCCATATCTTTTTTAAAAATGTAATGGTTGCTGTAGGGTTTATACTATACATTTTTATCTTACCTCGGTTTACCTTCAAGTAGTATTATACCTTTATACATACAGCATAAGAACTTCACAATTTCATCCTCTCCTCTTAGCCTTGCCTAGAAAATCCCATGGACAGAGGAGCCTGGTAGGCTACAGTCCATGGGGTTGCAAAGAGTTGGACACAACTGAGCAACTTCACTTTCATTTTTTTCTTAGCCTTTTCACAACTATTTTCATAGATTTCATTTATATATTTTATAAGCCAGGGAGTACATTATTTTTCATTTACATAGTTGATTATTTTTTGAGGAGATTTACATAATATGAAAACAGTCTTACATGTTGCTCCATGTAAGTATAATTTTTCATTGCTCTTAATTCCTTTGTGTAGATGTAGATTTCCATTTGTTATCATATGTCTTCCTTTTGAAAGATTTCCCTTAACATTTCTTGGGAACATTGGACTGCAAATCTACTGGTGGTGAATTCTTTCAGATTTTGATTTTTAAAGATATTTTCGAATTTCAACTTGGTATCAAATTTGAACTTGGTATCGAATTTCAACTTGACATTGTTTTCCTTTCCATACTTTAACTATGTTGCTTCACTCTTTTCTTATGTGCTTAATTTCCTCCAAGAAACCTGCTCTCATCATCTTTTTTTAAATTGTGAACTAAGCATGACTTTATTGAAGGGTTTATTAATTTTTAAAGTTTTTTTCACTCTATTTGTTTTGGAGGCTAATTACTTTACAATATTGTATTGGTTTTGTCATACATTGACATGAATCCGCCAGGGGTGTACATGTGTTCCCCGTCCTGAACCCCCCTCCCACCTCTCTCCCCATCCATCCCTCTGAGTCATCCCAGTGCACCAGCCCCGAGCACCCTGTATCATTCATCGAACCTGGACTGGCAATCCTTTTCACATATGATAATATACATGTTTCAATGCCATTCTCCCAAACTCTCTCCCACAGAGTCCGAAAGACTGTTTTATACATCTGTGTCTCTTTTGCTGTCTTGCATACAGGGTTATTGTTACCATCTTTCTAAATTCCATATATATGCATTAGTATCTGTATTGGTGTTTTTCTTTCTGGCTTACTTCACTCTGTATAATAGGCTCCAGTTTCATCCACCTCATTAGAACTGATTCAAATGTATTCTTTTTAATGGCTGAGTAATACTCCATTGTGTATATGTACCACAGCTTTCTTATCCATTCGTCTGCTGATGGACATCTAGGTTGTTTCTATGTCCTGGCTATTATAAACAGTGCTATCATGAACATTGGGGTACACGTGTCTCTTTCAATTCTGGTTTCCTCAGTGTGTATGCCCATTAGTGGGTTTGCTGGGTCATATGGCAGTTCTATTTCCAGTTTTTTAAGGAATCTCCACACTGTTCTCCATAGTAGCTGTACTAGTTTGCATTCCCACCAACAGTGTAAGAGGGTTCCCTTTTCTCCACACCCTCTCCAGCATTTATTGCTTGTAGACTCTTGGATAACAGCCATTGTGACTGGCATGAAATGGTACCTCATTGTGGTTTTGATTTGTATTTCTCTAATAATGAGTGATGTTGAGCATCTTTTTATGTATGTGTTAGATATCTGTATGGCTTCTTTGGAGAAAGGTCTGTTAGTTCTTTGGCCCATTTTTTGATTGGGTCATTTATTTTTCTGGAATTGAGCTGCAAGAGTTGCTTGTGTATTTTTTAGATTAATTTTTCATCAGTTGCTTCATTTGCTATTATTTTCTCCCATTCTGAAGGCTGTCTTTTCACCTGTTTATAGTTTTCTTTGTTGTGCAAAAGCTTTTAATTTTAATTAGGTCCCATTTATTTTTGCTTTTATTTCCAATATTCTTGGAGGTGGGTCATAGATGATCCTGCTGTGATTTATGCAGGAGAATGTTTCGGCTATGTTTTCCTCTAGGAGTTTTATACTTTCTGGCCTTACATTTAGATCTTTAATCCACTTTGAGTTATTTTTGTGTATGCTATTAGAAAGTATTGTAATTTCATTTTTCTTTTTACAAGTGATTGACCAGTTTTCCCAGCACNCCTGGCTATTATAAACAGTGCTGTGATGAACATTGGGATACATGTGTCTCTTTCAATTCTGGTTTCCTCTTTGTGTATGCCCAGCCATAAGTTTAAATGGAGAATAGTCTACAAAACTATTGAATCACTATTGTATACCTGAAACTGATATGATGTGGTAAATCGCCTGTACTTTCAATTTAAAATAAATTTTACTTATTGTATTTTTCTGAATATTCAAAGTATGAAGTGTACATTGCAGGAAAACTTAACTATATTTATATATATATATAATGAAAATTAAAATCAACTACAGCCTCACCAAGATGATACAATGCCAACTATGACTCACTGTATTTTAGATTCTCATTTAACAGCTCTCTGACTCCAGTGATTCAAGTTCCCATAAGACATATGCAATGTACAATTCTTTTTTATAGGGAATGCATTCTTCAGATGTATTCTTAAGTCATGTTTTGCATATTAGCATGGAAAATATGTGAAATTATTATTAACCATGCAAATATTTCCAAGATCATTTTGTGGCTGATGGATATAAAACATTTGATCAACTATAAAATGCCATTATTTATTAAAGATAAAATTTTTAAATTTATTTTTATTAGAAGGATAGTTGCTTTACAATATTGTGTCAGTTTCTGCCATATATCAGCAGGAATCAGCCATAGGTGTACATATGTCCCCTCCCTCTTGAACTTCCCTCCACCTCCCACCCTTTACCACCCGTCTAAGTTGTTACAGAGCCCAGGTTTAAGTTCCCACACAGCAAATTCCCATTGGCTATCTCTTTTACACATGGTAGGGTATATGTTCTCCATTTGTCCCACTCTCCTTCCTCCCCGCCTGCCTGTGTCCATAAGGCTGTTCTCTATGTCTACATCTCCATTATTTATAGGCTAGTGATAGAGACTGTCTCTTTTGGCTATTATTAGCTGCCTTTTTATGCTACCTAAATACTGTTATAGATATTTTTAAGGTGAAAATACAGTTAATCACTAAATGTAATACCTGATAGAATGCATGATAGAATACATGTAGATATATAATTAAATATTGGAAGAAAATAAGAAAAATAGAAATCAAAAGCCTTTACAACTGTCACTTTTAATTGTTTAATTTGGTGAAAATTCATCCTGTAAAAAGGAAATCCCAGAAAATTTAATGTAAGGTGCTAAAAGACACCACTGGAACCAGAGAGATCTGAGTTAGAATTCCGGGTCTGCCATTTAATATCTATTTATCTTTTGGTAACTTACTTACCATCTCACCTTTCTCCAGTGAAAAATGGGAATAATAATTGGTATGTTGCAGAGGGTGTTGCAGGAGTTAATGGAATGGGATATGTAAATCCACAGACCCCAGTACTTGGTTTATAATGTGAATTCCATTCCTTTCCTAGTAAAACAATAGGGAATTGTGACATTATATGGATTCTAAAATTACTTAAATCTCCTAAGGGGAGGTAGAGATTTGAGAAGATCCTCAAGATATTCAGAACTAATCTGTTACATTTTAAGAATAGATCTCAGAGAACTGTACAGACAGCTGTACTGTGAGGTCACTCAATAAGCAGGAATTTTCAGGATGGCTTTTGTTTCATGCTGGCAAATACCTGTTTGGACAGGCCCTGGCAGACCCAGTAGATCATGAGCCCACAGACTTTAAAACTTGCGCTGTATAGTATTTTTCACCTTGACAGAACATTAGAATCACCTGGGTCCTTTTAAAAATACCAGTGTCAGGGTCCCACCTCCAAAGATACTGGTGTAATTGTTCTAGATTGGGGACCCAAAATCAGTGTTTTATTGCTATTTTTATTTATAATGGCCTATGAAAAGACTCTGATGCTGGGAGGGATTGGGGGCAGGAGGAGAAGGGGACGACAGAGGATGAGATGGCTGGATGGCATCACCGACTCGATGGATGTGAGTCTGAGTGAACTCTGGGAGTTGGTGATGGACAGGGAGGCCTGGTGTGCTGTGATTCATGGGATCACAAAGAGTCGGACACCTCTGGGCAACTGAACTGACTGACTTACTGATGTGATTTTTATGTGCAAGTTTTCTTAGCGTAAACATAAAGCCTTGACTCATATAATTTCTGGCTCAGTCTCTTCTGTGACCAGAAATGACCAAATATTTCCTTCTCAATATTCTTTTCATGTGAGATGTTGACACATTACCTTTCACAAAATTCTTCAGCATCACAATTTAAAATGCTAGTGGATACAGTGGAACTAGAAGGAGAAAGGAAGACTAGTATACCAGTTAACTGGTGGATTTCTCACATCGAAACCAATGTAGAAGTTACAGTTGTCATTCTGAATGCTTGAAGATCTTAATGAGCAGACACTTTTAGCTCAAGATATGACTGAAATTGACAGACTTTATGAGCTAATTTTTGATCCAGAAAATCTTTTGAAATTTAGTATCTAGCTTCAAAATAATTTATTAGATATTAATGTACTTTTCAATTTCTGAAGTTTTATTAAAAATTAAGTATTCTCATAGGGAAGAAAACACTAATATTCCACAATAATTGTCTCTATTTTTGTCTCAGTCACAAAGTGTATTCATTTTAAAGGGAAATGGCAACCTTTTATCAAATATTTTAATTCATCCTATATTCAATATTAGTTCGTTGTGTTAACTGAAACTGAAATATACAAATGTGAGAAACTATCAAAATAATGGCTTTATTAATATAATAACATATATTCTATGTCCATATAATCCATTTAGTTTTCTTGATCCCTAATTTTTATTTCTAGGCAATTTGACAGATCTGTTGAAAAATGGCGGCGGTTTCATTATGATATGAAGATATTTAATCAATGGCTAACAGAAGCTGAACATTTTCTCAAAAAGACACAAATTCCTGAGAACTGGGAACATGCCAAATATAAATGGTATCTTAAGGTAAGTTTTTGAAATCTCTTTTTTTCAGACTGTTTTTATCTCCACCACAACATCACGACTGCTTAACTTAACTTTAAGTTCAGGTTGTGAAGGATGATGGAAATGTATAATTCCTGACTTTTGTTGTTAGCACCGCACATGCTAGAACTTGTCATGATGATCATTTTGGAACGTTTTGTGTCAGGATGAGTCTAGACATAACCGGTTTATCTGATGAAGTGCAAAGTGTAATTGAATCTTGAATACAGAGAAGCATCTTACAGCAGGGTGTCCTGTGGCTTTAGGGCAGTGTGTGTTTTTGCCTTATGTTGGATTTTGTCCAGGAGAACTTGTGGTGTACTTAGCAATAATGTAGTCACTAGAAATATCCATCATTATAAAATTACAGTTCTGTTTCCCTAAAGACAGTCTGTGGTGATGTAGCAATATTCCTATATATTCTATTGACAAAATTTCTTCTGAGATAGGCCAGAGGCCAAAACAATACAGTAAATTGACAGTACTTATTGACTGTTTTATGGGTTTTGTTAATGGAAATGCAACATATGGATTATAACCATCGTACAGTTTAATTTCAACTGGCAGTGTCTTTTGGTTATGTAGATAAAGTGGATTGTGGAGGTTATAATTTAGGTTATAAAGTATATGGCTTAAGTATAAGAAATACTGGGTTCACTACACCAAATCTTAGGTACTTTTGCAATATTTTTTAGTTAAAATTGATCAGGTAGCAATTTTCAGTCAAGGAGATTTGAACTGTGACCAGTTTTTGAATGCCAAAAAATATTGATTAAGACAGATGAAAGCAAAGAAAATGGTAATACATTAAATAGTCCAGACATTTCAAAATGCTGGTTTCATAAAAGTAATATCATTTTCAGTGTAACAATTCTCCTTTTTTGAATATTATTGCACAGAAAAGATGCCTTCTGATATTAAGAAAGTAACCATTTATACACCCCTATATATGTGTAAGCTATGTAAATGTAGAAAATTAATATTGTAAAATTTTGTGTAATTATGTGTATATCAATCAAATCTTTATACCCGTCAGCATTACCATTGCAGATAGAGGAAATTCACTGATTTCTAATCTGACCTCATATAGAAAATATATTTTAAATAGCACTAAAGTGAATTTTGAGCCAGTGTAGCATCACCAGGTCTCTGACTTAAAGAAAGCAATATAAGGTATTCTTGGGGAGATTTATAATCCTCTTACCATTTTGAAAGATGTCCGTCGCAAGGTAGTTATACATATTAATCTGTTTTGTTATAAAAATAATATATACTCATTATAAAGCATGAGGTACTGTAGAGGTGTATTGTAAGGAAATATATACCCACCTACTACTCCACAGAGAGTGTTTGTTTTGATATGGATATTGGTATATATTTCAGCTTGTCATCTCACTCAGCAATGGATACAGTAGGTTAATTATTAGGGAGTGTTTTTGGGAATTGAGCAATTGGTTTATGATATTCCTTGGTATAGTTTCCTTCATGTTTCTTATTCCTGTGGTCTGTTAAGCTTCTTGGATCTGTGTGTTCATAGTTTTAATCAAATTTAGAAATTTTAAAGGTGTTACTTAAAAATAATATTTTTCTGCCTCTTGCCCTTTCCAGGGACCCTGATAGCATATATATTATGCCACTCACTGATGTTCTGTTCTTTTTATTTTCAGTCTTATTTTCTCTGTAATTCATTTTAAATAATCCCTATTGTCAAATGGACCAATCTATTTTTTTTTTTTAGCTTATCTAGTCTGTCGTTTATCTCATCTAGTGTATAAATTTAACCTCAGACATTGTTGTCTTGTGTGATTCAATACATTGCTGAAATGTGATATAATAATTTTAACATTTTCCGTGTTAATATCTTAACAGACCTCCACATTCAATCTTTCCCTTCTGGAAAATATGGAATACAGTTACAATAACAGTTATAATGTTTCTTGTCTACCAGTACTATCATCTCTATTTTGGGTCAATTCCAATTATTTTTTCTCCTTTCTATGAGTGTTATTTTTCTGCTTCTTTGGATGACTGGTAATTTTTGATTAGATACCAGATGTGAATTTTTACTTGTTGAGTGTTTGATATATTTGTGCAGATAAATATTGTTGACCTTTGTCCTAAAACATAGTTATGTTTGCTTGGAAATAGTTTGATCTTTGGAGTGTATTACTTGTATACTTTGAGTTTTGAGCAGATGAACCTAAAATCTAGGGCTAAATTTTCCCCACTGCGGAAACAAAACCCATCTGAACACTTGCTCTGATGTTCCTGTATGATGTTTTCCACTGTGTCTGGCAGGAACGGGTACTCTCCCAGCCATATGTGAGCTCTGGTGATTGTTTGCTTTAATTACTGTTATAGTTCTTTCTCTTGACATTGGTAGTTTCTTGTTGTCAGGCTTCCCTGGTAGCTCAGTTGTTAAAGAATCCACCTGCAGTGCAGGAGACCCCAGTTTGATTCCTGGGTCAGGAAGATCTGCTGGAGAAGGGATAGGCTACCTTCTCCAGTATTCTTATGCTTCCCTTGTGGCTCAACTGGTAAAGAATCTGCCTGCAATGCAGGAGACCTGGATTTGATCTCTGGGTTGGAAAGATCCCCTGGAGAAGGGAAAGTCTACCCACTCCAGTATTCCGGCCTAGAGAAATCCGTGGACTATATAGTCCCATGGGGTCGCAAAGAGCTAGACACAACTAAACGACTTTCACTTTCATTTTCACTTGTCATATGGGAACTGGTTAGGGTTTAACTGGAGACTGGAAGGGTGCTTTCTGCAGATCTCCCATGTTTATTCTCTGTATATCTGTCCCCTCTCTGATGCCCTGCCCTGTGACTCTAGCCACTTTGGTTTCCTTCCATATCCAGCTCTATCTCCTCATCTAAAGAAGACCCCCTGGTTTTCTGCCCTTGTCCTTTGCCATAGCTTGGAACTCAATTCAGAGGAAGCCGGGGCAACTGTAGGGCTCACCTCATTTGTTTCTAATTTCTCAGAGCTGACTGATTTTAATTACCCAGTGTCCAGTGTCTTTTCTTTTATTATTTTTTTAAATTGTTATTTTTTAGTTTGTTTTGCTTTACAATACTGTACTCATTTTGCCATACATTGACATGAATCCAGTGTCTTTTAAAAAGTACTGTTTCATACATTTTGTTCATTTTTAAAAAATTTTAGCCAAGAAGTTAAACCTAGTCTAGGCCAGAGGCAGAAGTCCAAAACAATTTTAATGTCATTTGATATTTTATTATGTTTGCTTCTATACAATCTTGCATGCATGCATGCTAAGTTGCTTCAGTTGTGTCCAACTCTTTGTGACCCTTTGGACTGTAGCCCTCCAGGCTCCTCTGTCCTTGTAATTCTCCAGGGAAGAATACTGGAGTGGGTTGCCATGCCCTCCTCCAAGGGATCTTTCTGACCCAGGGACCCAGCCTGGGTCTCCTGCATCGTTGGCAGATTCTTCACCACTGAGCCACTGGGGAAGCCCTCTATACAATCTTAAGCTATTCAATATATAATAATTTTAATTGCCTTGAGAATGAATAAAGGTCTCCACCTCTTCACACTGGGATTTAGATGTAAGTGAACATTTCATCAGAACTTTGCTTCCTTTAATTGGATAATTGTTTAAACTATTTTATTTAGTCTGTTTTTTTTGTTCATTCATTGGTGGCTCAGACAGTAAAGAATCTGCCTGCAATATAGGAGTGCTTGGTTAGATCCCTGGGTTGGGAAGATCCCCTGGAGAAGGGCATAGCGACCCACTCCAGTATTCTTGTCTGGAGAATCCCCATGGACAGAGGAGCCTGGCGAGCTATGGTCCATGTGGTCAAAAAGAGTTGAACACGACTGAGAGACTAAGCATAGCACACAGTACATACATAAAGTATAAAAGGAACTTCTTTTATACTTGGAAAACGTTTTCCTAGCTAAGGAACTGTGAATGATAACACAAATCTTCTAAACAGTTACAGTGTCCTTTCCCCCTTCCCCTGTGATTAAGAAGGTCCAAAATCATGCATATATACTTGTGTATACCTGCATAGATGCACATACATTCAAGAAACCTGAAGTTATCTTTCTAGTCTGTTAAGTCTCAGAAAAGGGTCCAGAAAGACACTATCAGGCATATCCATCGATAAGACAAATGAAATCTGGTAATTTTCCGCTCTCTTGGTCATTATCATTATTGATTAACTAACAATGAATTATTCTTGTTGTTGTTTAGTCGCTCAGTCATGTCCTACTCTTTTGTGACCCCATGGACCATAACCCACCAGGCTCCTCTGTTCATGGAATTCTCCAGGAAAGAATGCTGGAGTGGGTGGACACTTCCTACCCCATGGTGTCTTCCTGACCCAGGAATTGAACCTGCATCCCCTGCATTGGCAGGCGGATTCGTTATCACTGAGCCACCAGGGAATCCCAACAATGAATAAGAGGATATAAGTTTTTGATGAGGGATTATTTTAGGAAACAAAATGTTGATGCTGCAGGTTGGCAGCAGATAGATTTGTTGCCCTGAACTTGTAATGGTTACTTTGAGGAATATCAACCAAGTAGGCCATGTACTAAACAGATATTTACAAGGGTACACTGATGTTTAAAACCTCATGTGTATGAGTTTCAGCAAACGTGTCTGTGCTATGCTTAGTCACTCAATTGTGTCCAACTCTTCGCAACCTCATGGACTGTAGCCCACCAGGCTCCTTTGTAGGTGGGAATTCTCCAGGCAAGAATACTGGAGTGGGTTGCCAGGAGTGGGTTGCTATGACCTCCTCCAGGGGATATTCCCATCCCACAGATTGAACCCAGGTCTCCCTCATTGTAGGTGGATTCTTTACCATGTGAGCCACCAAGGAAGCCCATATATCATGTCTAGATAGGAAATAAAATGATAAATCATTGCACATTATGAGCTTGTCTGTACATACTTCTATTAAGCTGCATTTTATTTCTATTTTTAATTTAAAAAAGATAAATCCTACTGACATTTGGTGTTATTATTCAAAATAAAGTTGCTATCAATAGTGTAAAGAAAAGATTGCCTGGCTCCATGCAACTCAGCTATTTTTTTCCCCATCACAACTAAATGATAAAATTAAGTATATTAATTAATATTTTCAAGATATTCTAAAAATGTCATGCAGCATGGGAAATTTTTTAAAAACATCACATTTTTATATGAGAAAATATCAATCATGTGATATACCACTAAAATTGGTCCGTTAATAAGCTCACTTAGTTATTTGTGTATGTCTTAAATATTCATTCAACAAGCAGTGGTTGAGTGCATATACAGAATTTTATCATCCACAAAATAGTGACATGCCACATTAGCTTATAGTAGAAGTTCTGAGGATTGGCTAAGAAGTTAGAAGCCATATTCAAAAAGTGTGGGTTCAAATTCCAGCTCCTTTAATAGCTACAGAATCCTGTAAAGTATCTTAAGTCTCTGCATCTGTTTTGTTCTAAATAGTAATAAAAATGAGATGTGCATAAAGTACTTAAAATTTCATTCTCCACAAAATAATTACTCATTACACATTAGTCTAACTAATCACATTTCCTAAGTGATTAACCGGTATCTATGAGAACAGGCTGGAGAAGGAAATGACAACCCACTCCAGTGTTCTTGCCTTGAAAATCCCATGGTCAGAGGAGTCTGGTAGGTTATAGTCCACGGGGTTGCAAATAGTAGGACCTGGTGGTCCAGTAGCTAAGATGGTGCTCCCATTGTAGGGGGCGCAGGTTCCATCCCTGGTCAGGGAACTAGATCCCACACGCTGCAACCAAAGATCCTGCATGCCGTGGTGAAGATGGAAGATCCTGCTTGCCACAACTGANGTCGCAAAGAGTCGGACACGACTAAGCTTTGACTTTTTTCCTATGAGAACAGAAGTGCATTTACTGAATTGCTATCCCCAAACATCTGAAATACAGATTAAATAACCAGGTATTTTCAATAATGCTTATTTTTATGTCTTATTACATTTTCTCCAAGTATAACTTGGATTAAAAAGTGAGGAAAATTCCACTTGAACCAAACAAATCTTTCTCGGAAAGCTGGCATGTTTATCTCCTTTTAGAACTAACAATAGTAAATGTTAATGAGAGTTTTCAAAGGAAAAGCTAAGCACCATGAAGGAAAGTTACAAAAATAATGTCAACCCATCTAGTGATGGAGTGAATTGGTGAGCCAGCAAGTACATTGAGTGAAAACAGGAAAGTGGAAATCATATCATGCTAACATTTAGCTCTACATGTTCTTCTAGAGTAGAAAGAAATGACTTTTAAAGCATGGGTTGTTATTTTAATGGAGTTGAAAATTCTAGAAGTTAGCAGTATAACTAATAAAAATCAAAATTAGATTGAGTATTTTAAAAGGTGGGATACCTTTCTACTAGTGGATATGAAGCCTGTTGATTTGATTAGATAGTGCTACTTAGTTAAAAGTTAACAGTCCTTTATAAAAACATTACCATGAGCAAGCAGGAGACCTTGAAATCTTCAATTCCATTGGAAATTCACTTCGGGAAGTACACAGAAGTAGGATTTGGGGGCTTTAAATAAAACTTTGGGGCTTTAAATTAGTGAATGGTAAGCTTAGGGAATAAAGCAGCAATGTGTTATTGTGGCATTAGTTATCTGCTGTTTTTAGGCAAAATATCTTAAAGTTAGTCTTCTAGTATATCTTTCAACATTACTACTGTATTTCATTCCTTCATAATATATACTGTATAATAGAAGTACAATATATTTTTGTGTATTGCTGTAAATAAATACAGTTAAAAACTTAGCTTTGTAACATAATGATGCACTTTATTTCATTGTGATTATAGATACTTAAACAGCATGGATTAAGTATGTCATGTCATAATGTTTATGTTCACCATCAAATCTCAAAATAATAGTTTAAATTCATTGTCTAGTTAAGAAAAATGCACTTTTTTCTTTTCTCAAATTAGAAATTTGCACGGAGAATGAAAAATTACATATAAATTATATAGTCGTAGTATTACTGTGATCTCTCAGATGAGGAAATAAATCAAGGGAAAAGGCACTAGCTTCTTGGAGATGGCAAAGGGAAGGCAAAGAAAGAAGCATGTAAAAGAGAGTCATAGACAATTTTAGCTGCTCTTCAGCTCTGCCTTACACTGGCTCTTTGTGATGGAGGAAAATTCCAAAGCACTTTGTAAAGGACCCAGTTCTTACAAGTTTAGATTCCAAGAATATATTGTAGCTGGATAACTCCTGCTCCAACATTTGAGACAAGTGAGTTCATTTAAAAAAAAAAATGCTGTCTTCCTCTTAAAGGAGATACCTAGATTTTGTAATTATCCTCACCTCGCTTTCTGAGCTTACAGGGTAGAAAGCCCTCAAGTGGCAGACACCATCACTGAAAAATCACTGGCTTGCCCAGAAACAAAGAATGTTGAATAAATGTGCATAGGTCATTGACACTATCTGCTATAGTGAAGTTTTGTATTTTTATTTGGATATACTTTAATACCTAATTAGTAAGGTACTCCCCTAAAGGACTCTACTGGAGATAACTGACTTTGAAATATGGAGTAAATCAAAGGCTATCTAGAAAAAGGCATATGGCGTAAAAGACCAAATTGAATACAAGTATGTTTTCTGTAGAGCTGGTTTTTATAGTGCTGATTTTACCAGCTGGCTGGTGAGTTTGAGGGCTTCTTAGCAGTCACACTGCTGGGACTCAAATGCTGATAGAGACTTTGATGGAAAAAAATCATTTGAGTAAAAATTTCTGCCATCTGTTGCCCTTCATAGGGACCCCAGTGTTAAGAATAATTCATATAATTGCTGGCCCTTTATATTTCCCCAGCAGTAATAAAATTTCATAAAACTGTGTTTGGTGGTCTCAAAGCTCTCCTGGTTTCTGTAACTGGAGGATGTACACCAACATAAGGGAATCAACATGAAAATTTGCTGCAAAGATAATTTGTCTCTAGTCCCTTGCTTTAGGGTTACAGTGATGTGTAAGTATGGGAATGCATCCTAAAGTAAGCTTTCCAATGTTATTAGCTGGTAGAGGCATGAGAATTCAATCTCTTAATACAGTTAAACAGTTGGGCACTTCATTCTTACGTAAATATTGTTGCCTTTTATAGCTGCTTAGAAACTCCTCTGTAACTTCTTGGCTCCTGTGCATCTTTTCAGAAGTAGTAACAGATTTATAGGGAGTTTAGCAAAGGACGGAAAGTCAGAGAGGAGCTCTAAGTTGTTGCCTATCAAATGTCTTTTGTAAAATAACTATATTAAAATAATTGGATAATCTCAATGGCTTGTTCATCAAGTTCTGTTGTGCAACGTGGTATGTTTAAGATGAAAAATTGCTATACATTATGGAAAAGAAATAAGAACTGAAACTATAAGTTACTGTAATAGCCATAGCACTAAAGAGCCGCTTAAAATGCATGAAAACACATCATCCCCAAGGCATCCCCATTCTTAGAGTAAGAAATTATCAGGAGAGTAAGAATCTATGAAGAATACGTAAATAAAGTAAAGCATACTAATTGCAAACTCCAAATTAGGGGGAGAAAACCCTGCTCACATCAACATAGAAGCATTGTGAAACAGAAATTATTTAATGAAAAATAAGATTAATGCTGCTGCTGCTGCTAAGTCGCTTCAGTCATGTCCAACTCTGTGCGACCCCATAGCCGGCAGCCCACCAGGCTCCGCCATCCCTGGGATTCTCCAGGCAAGAACACTGGAGTGGGTTGCCATTTCCTTCTCCAATGCATGAAAGTGAAAAGTGAAAGTGAAGTCGCTCAGTAAGTGTCCGACTCTTCGTGACCCCATGGACTATAGCCTACCAGGCTCCTCCATCCATGGGATTTTCCAGGCAAGAGTACTGGAGTGAGTTGCCATTTGGTAAGTTTTATGTACAATACTTTGCAAAGAGGATGTTCCAGCCACTCTGATCTCATTGCTGTCTCTCCTCCATACCTTCTTCCTATTCCTTCTAACGCTAGTTCCTCCCATTAAATTTGTTTTCCTTTTTGCTAGAGGTTCTACCCTATCCCTAGTCTTTATATCCTGTGTCCCAATTCTCTCCCTCTCAGGACTTTTGTACACTTCTCTTTACTTACATATATCTGTGTTCTGATGTTATCTTCTCAGATATGCTTTTTGTAAATTCTCCTATTTTAAAAAGGCCGCACATTATCTCCAAATTATCCTGCTTCAGTTTCATCATAACACTGTCATTTTTTGAAATTTTAATATATGCACGTTTATTTTCTCTAGTTCCTACCAGAATGTAAATCTTGCAGGGACCTTGTGTTTCATGGTTCCCAATATACCCTCAGTACCTAGAATAATCTTTTCATATATGTAACATATTATATTTACCATAATGAATAACTGGATAAATGAATTATATTTTCATCATATTATTTGCCTAAACAAACTATCCCCAAACTTGTCCTTTCTTCCATTTTTACCCCATCTTCTATGCAGGAAAATCTTCCTTTCATGGAGCCACCCTCTTTTCTTTGTACAAAATACTTGAAAACCTCATATTTGCTAAAAGTTTAACAATATGATGGCTTCTATTCTCTGATCCTTTGAGTATATCATAAATATCAAAATTCATTCAATGAACGTTTAGTGTCAGCCTACTGTGTGCAAGGGAGGCACTTGGCTTCTGACTAGGGATACAAAGTTGGCAAAGTATCCCCTTTCCTTTAGTAAGCTCACAGCCTCATGTGTTCAGCACATAAAGTTCAGTTCAGTCGCTTAGTTGTGTCCCACTCTTTGCGACCCCATGGACTACAGCACACCAGGCAGGCCTCCCTGTCCATCACCAACTCCCGGAGCTTACTCACACTCATGTTTATCGAGTCAGTGATGCCATCCAACCATCTCGTCCTCTGTTGTCCCCTTCTCCTCCTGCCTTCAATCTTTCCCAACATCAGGGTCTTTTCCAAGGAGTCACTTCTTCACATCAGGTGGCCAAAGTATTGGAGTTTCAGCTTCAGCATCAGCATGTGAAGGCCAAGTTAGAAATCCATGACAACATGTTAACACTGGAGCCAGCGTAGCAAAATAAGTGTTTTTCTACAGCAATTAAGTATTTCTTACCTAGGTAGTGCAAGTGGTAAAGAATCCACCAGCCAATGCAAGAGACATAGAGGCATATTTGATCCCTGGGTTTGAAAGGAACCCCTCAAGAAAGAAATGGCAACCCACTCCAATATTCTTGCCTGGAAAATCTCATGGACAGAGGAGCCTGGTGGGCAACGGTCCATGGAGTCACAGAGAGTCAGACTTGTCACTCCTCCATAACACTGCTGGGATTCCCAAAGTCAACTGGGAGAAGATTTTAGGAAATAGAAAAGAGCAATATGGTGAAAGGCAGCATAAGGAGAGAGCTCGCTCTGAACAAGTCATACAAAGAGACTGAGAAAATGTTCTGACATGAGTTGTAAATTTTGAACGGTGATAAAATTGACAAATTATAGTACAAGAGGCCTGTTCACAGATGAGTTGGTTCAGGATGAACTATTCATCAAGCTGAATAGCACGTATCTAGTCATAAGAATGGTGAATCTTCCTACTGTAGAACCAAATTATAGGTACAAGCCAGAGATGAGGGTTGTTGGTTGTTTGCAAACATCATAGTTAACAAATTTTAAGATTCTTGTTCTTTTGTGAAGCTAGAGTTGACAGCACTTTACTGGCAGTAAACTTGTATTAGGCTATTCTGATCAAAACTAGTAAGGAGGAAAGATTCAGGGGCATGAGTGAGAGAAAGTAGAGAAGTCTAATATGAGTACATATCAGACCACGTGGTGGCATATTTTTCCTTGAGATTTTATTGGCTCACAATTACTTTCTATTTATCAATAAATAATTTTACTTTATAGCTTTAGAGTCCTCGAAGTTTTAGTGCCCTCCTTGTCCTAGATATAGTCATTCATTTTACTTAATTGGATTCATTTTGAGGAATAATTCAACCTGAAACAAACTAATATTGCTACCATCGGCTCTAGAACTCCATGTGGAACACTGAACTGTTCATTATTAGTGTAAATATCTCACCTATGACATTCTTCAGATGTCTGACAATGAAAGGAGTTTGATATGATACATAATACACTAAATATTATTGACACTGTGAATATTAAATTCTCCAGAAAAGGTATCTTACGGGGCCAAATCCTTCTAGCGGCCTGTTTTTGCAAATAGTTTTATTGGAACCCAACCACACTTATTTACTATCTATAACTGCTCTCTGGCTACACAGGCAAAGATAAGTGGTTGCCATGGAGACTGCCTGGCTCACAAAGGCCAAAATATGAACTGTGTAGCTTTTTACAGAAAAAGTTTATTAACTCTTGCTTTAGAAGATAGAGTAATAGAGTCATAAAATGTTTCAGTAAAAGTACAGGGGTCCTTCTTACCCTCTCTTTAAATATTCTTTGTTGCTTGAGATAACAGTAAAATAGACTTCAACCATGATTATCAAATACACTAAAAGTCATGGTAAGAAAACGTAAATCAAAATAGACTTGTAATTAGAGTCAACTTCCAACTCCATGCATTAGGAGAAGGGGTAAGATTAAAAATAAAAAGAGATTTTAAACTCACATAAGTGGTGTGTGGTGGACTAAGCCATTTTGCAGAGAATATAGAAACTATTATCCTTAATGAGAGTACTGCCAGGTCCTCTTGAGTACCTGAGCAGTCTTCATGGGACAATAAATCAAGTGTTTTGTCCAGGAGAGTTCTTGAGGTTGTTCTGCCAGAGAATTTCTCCCATCACCTCTATGGTCCTAAGCAGAAGACCCAAGCTGGGCCAATCATATTCTTTCTTGAGACTTTTAAACTTGAGATAAGAGGTAAGTTTGGACTTTGTCTGTTCTAAAGAGAATGCCTGGTCCACACCAACAAGCGACCCTTGCTGTGGGCGCCCTCTAGAGTCCTGATTGTCCCAAGTTTGATTCTTTGATTTTCCCTTGCATCCTCTGAACCCCATTTCCTGATTGTGGATTTCCTTACTGGCAGAGACAGTTTCTACTGCTTATATGTAAAGAACTCTAATGGAGAACTAGGGTCATCAGAGAAACTCTTCTTCTAGCCTGGTTCTTTTTATAAATACATTTGAGTACCCTTGGTGAGCCTGCACAGCATAACCATTTGCATGTAATGAACAGTGTGCAAGACTTTGAGATTGATGTGCAATTTCTGTTTGACAGGAGGAAAACAATTAGGATCAACTATGGTCGTATATTCCAGAATACCGATGTTGTTTTCACACTTTAAGTGTTGTTGGATCATTATAA
>SJYA01003483.1:1913196-1930225 GCA_006410615.1 Neotragus moschatus
ATAAAACTATATTGACAGACTTGGGGAATGTTCCAAAGTATTGTTTTTATTTTAGTATATTTGTTGCTCATCATATGAGTGTGTCTTTGGGCATGTGTGTATTTAATCAGGAAAAAAGCTAAAAATTAACAGTGTTTAGTTTGTTATCTTATACTAATAGCTCAAATATAGCTCCATTAAGAATGTTGATTGATAGGAATGGGAGATGATTCATCTGTAAACTTTAAGTCATTATGGTCCACATATACTAGTAAAACTTTCCAAAGTGGCCATACTAGTTAACACATATTCAGAGTCTAAATGCCACTAGCCATAAAACTAAGAGAAATATAGCAGTTTTTGCTTTATATCACTATAATCCATAAGTACGTTTAAGGTTCACATGTGAGAATATGTCATGTGTTGGAAGGTAAGTAAAATTATCCTTTCAACAACACAAGTTTTAATGACATAGGTCCACTTATATGCTATTTTTTAAAGCAATAAATGCTATAGTACTACATCATCTTTGGTTGCTTGAATCCATGTATGCAGGACCATAGATAAGGCCAACTGTAAGTAATACACAGATCTTTGTCTGCACCCCTAACTTCCTTCTTGTTTAAGGGCCAATTATAATGGCTCAAAAATTTAAAATTTACTCAGTTTGCTGAATGTTACTATTCCACATGGATATGAATGCAGTCTGTGTTGGGTTGGGGGTGTCTGTACTAACAGACAGCTCAGTGGCCTTTGGCTATTTTGACAGTCCTGAAAGTTGTGTTTATTCTTGCTTTTTCCTTTTATCATGGTGATCGTAAGCCTTTTACCCTGTTCAATGTATATTTCATTCATCTGGATTTGCTGGTTGACTCTCTTGCCTGGCCTATAGTAAGAAGCAGGGTGTCAGAGAATCCAAGCGACAGGACCATGAAGAGCTTGGTTTGAATCTTGTGGACAATATCTACCTGATATGATGAGGGGTCCAGGAACTCTCCTTGAGGTATCCATGTTAAGAACACCTCTGTGATTTTGTTTCTTGATCTATAAAGTGAAAATAATTATTGAGTCATGGTAATATGGAGAAGGAAATGGCAACCCACTCCAGTATTCTTGCCTGGAGAATCCTGTGGACAGAGGAGCCTGGTGGGCTGCTGTCCCTGGGGTCACACAGATTTGGACATGACTGAAGTGACTTAACATGCATGCATGCATTGGAGAAGGAAATGGCAACCCACTCCAGTATTCTTGCCTGGAGAATCCCAGGGACAGAGGAGCCTAGTGGGCTGCCATCTATGGGGTCGCACAGAGTCAGACACAACTGAAGTGACTTAGCAGCAACAATATGGTTACAGTTAATGTGAGATAATACTTTTGAAATCAGGCCCCCTTATTATATGCTCTTAGAGTTTTTGGTAACACTTGTCACATTTATAATGTCATTTTCATTTTTAAAAAATCTGTTTATTTATTTTTGGCTATACTGGGTCTTTGTTTCTGCATGGGTTTTTCTCTAGTTGTGGCAGGCAGGGGCTATTTTCATTGTGGTATGCAGGCTTCTCATTGATATAGCTTTTCTTACTACAGAGTGCAGACTCTAGGGCACACGGGCTTCAGTATTTGCAACGTGTGCACAGTAGTTGCGGCTCCTGGCCTCTAGATCACAGGCTCAGTAGTGTGGCACATGGGCTTAGTTGTTCCACTGCATGTGGAATCTTCCCAAATCTGGGATGGTATTCGTGACTCCTGCATTGGCTGGCAGATTCTTTACCACTGAGCCACCAGGAAAACCCCTATAATGTCATTTTAATTACCCGTGTTTTGATCTGTGCCCTTCTTTCCTAGTATAATTGTAAACTCTGAGAGGGAAAATCATCTGTTTTGCGCACAGTTGTGTTCCCAGGGACTAGCATGGTATCTCGCAAAGAAAAATTGTTCACTAAAAACTTGTAGGAAAAAATGGAGGGAAACGTATTCACTCATTCTCACTCAGATTTTCCCTGTTCCTTCACCAGAATAGATTAATAGAATGAAAGAATGGTCAAATTGATATGATAAATTTTTAAAACCACTCAGAGAAAGGATGGAAGCTGTTCAGAGATGGAGAGGCCTTGAAGTTGTGTCAGCAGATGAAGGATCAGGGAAGTTTAACCTGAAGGAGAGGAGTTGTGATAGCCGTCTTCAAACATTGGAAGGATTATTACATAGGTAAGAATTTAATCTTGTTCTGAATAGCCCCAAGACATTCACAGATCCAAAACTACTGGATTTAAGCTATGGGGAGGCAGGCTTTTGACTGAAAAAAAGAACCCTTGCCAAAAGAAGAAATTGGGTGCCTCAAGAAATAGTGTATTTTCTAGCACTGAAGATGTTTGAACATAGGCAAGATGAGCGGATGTTGGAACTTGGGAGTGTTTTGTTCTGTTTTGTTTTTTAAGGATTTATAAATCAGTTAGGTGGTTAGCAGATGTGATCTTAAAAAATCTGTGGAGTTTGTGATTCTTTGAGTCTTTTTCTCCCAGCAAAAGAAAGGCAGGGGAGAAGGTGGGACTGAGAAAAACTGGATGAAGATATCAGGCACTCATAAACGGTGAGAGAGGGAAGTCAGGCAGATCAGAGGATAACTCTGTTTCAAGCAGTCACTTGGCCCTATACAGAGACTTGTGTTAGTTGCTCAGTCGTGTCTGACTCTTTGCAACCCCATGGACTATAGCCTACCAGATGTCTCTGTCCCTGGAATTTCCCCAGGCAAGAATACTAGAATGGGTTGACATTTCCTTCCCCAGGGGATCTTCCTGACCCAAAAATTGAACCCAATTCTCCTGCCTGGCAAGCAGATTCCTTACCATCTGAGCCTCCAGGAAGCCCATAGAGAGCCTTAGAAAGCTAGTTACAATGTTCTTAACAATATTAGCATAGGAAAGAACTAACAAAACTCAAGGTTTCACAGTATTCTAACCTATGTCTCACTTAATAAATTTGCCACATATATCTTAGGGCATACCTATATGAAAGGCATAAATTTATTTTTTTTCAATGGTAGATGATACCTCTTAAAGAGTTTGTGACTCTGTAAATAACAGCATGATAATGAAAACCCTGAGGTGAAGTACATATAAAATATTGTAAATATGTCTAGCTAGAGGACAACAATAATCTTAACTAAATGCTTAGAGAGGCCTGACAGTACCATGTATTCACTGTGAAACCTAAAATAAGTTAGCCACTATTCTTAACTCAGTTAGTGAGTAACTTGGGTAAGTTTCAGGGGATATTGCATTGAACAAAACAGATAGATGTGTTCCCTGATGGAGTTTTTAGTCTATTGATGGCATTAAGAATGCAGTGAGTGAGAAGTACAAACATTGGATAACTGCACAGTTAGGCACAAAAGTGGTTCTGAAATTTGTCTAGGACAACGTTTCTCAACCTCTGTACTTTTGACACTTTGAGCAACATGATTATTTCCTAAGGTGTGCCTGTTCCTCATAAGATATTTAGCAATATAGATGAGATAGTTGGATGGCATCATCAACTCAATGGACATGAATTTGAGCAAACTTCAGGAGATAGTGAAGAACAGGCAAGCCTGGCGTGCTGCAGTCCATAGGGTCGCAAAGAGTCGGAAAGGACTTAGCAACTGAACAACAGCAACAACTCATCAGGGCTTCCCTGGTTGCTCAGAAAGTAAAGAATCTGCCTGCAGTGTAGGAGACATGGGTTCAATCCCTGGGTCAGGGAGATCCCCTGGAGAAGGGAATGGCAACCAACTCCAGTATTCCTGCCTGAAGAATCTCATGGACAGAGGAGCCTGGTGGGCTACAGTCCATGGAGTCACAAAGAGTTGAACATGACCAAGTGACTAACATACTTTTTTCACTGACCTCTCCACACTGGAAGGCAAATAGCCCCCTTCTTGTTGAGATAGAAATGTCCCAGATATTGCCTAATGTCCCGGAGAGAGCAAAAACATCCCTGATTGAGAATTGCTGGTCCCAGGGGAACTCTTTTCTGAGGAGGTGACTTCTAACAAGGCTGGTGTTGGTCTTGGTGAAACCATGGAACATGTCCCTTGCTCTCCAATGGCTGTAGTCTAATTTAAAAAAATTAACCAAGAATCAATATAGTGTTATCAGTGCTATAGGAATATTGATGAAAGGCTCCTAACCCACAAGTGTGAACTCAGATTTAGGCTTTTGGGAGTTGAAATCTTGGTCAGTTACTTAACAACCAACTTAGTGTCTTCAGGCCCAGTTTTATCATATATGAAAGAGGACTAAGAAAGTGGCCCATTTCCTAATCTCTTTCAAGGACATAAGAATTCAAGTAGGAAAAGGCATTTATGTTTTTTAAGAGAAGCTTACTCCATAGTGGCTGTACTAGTTTGCATTCCCACCAACAGTGTAAGAGGGTTCCCTTTTCTTCACATCCTCTCCAGCATTTACTGCTTGTAGAAAAAAAAAAAAAAGACACTTATTCCTTGGAAGAAGTTATGACCAACCTAGATAGCATATTGAAAAGCAAAGTCATTACTTTGCCAACAAAGGTCAGTCTAGTCAAGGCTATGGTTTTTCCAGTGGTCATGTATGGATGTGAGAGTTGGACTGTGAAGAAGGCTGAGTGCCGAAGAATTGATGCTTTTGAACTGTGGTGTTGGAGAAGACTCTTGAGAGTCCCTTGGACTGCAAGGAGATCCAACCAGTCCATTCTAGAGTAGATCAGCCCTGGGTGTTCTTTGGAAGAAATGATGCTAAAGCTGAACCTCCAGTACTTTGGCCACCTCATGGGAAGAGCTGACTCCTTGGAAAAGACTCTGATGCTGGGAGGGACTGGGGGCAGGAGGAGAAGGGGACGACAGAGGATGAGATGGTTGGATGGCATCACTGACTCAATGGACGTGAGTTTGAGTGAACTCTGGGAGATGGTGATGGACAAGGATGCCTGGCATGCTTTGATTCATGGGGTCGCAAAGAGTCGGACACGACTGAGTGACTGAACTGAACTGAACTGATAGTTGATTTTAAATGTTCTGTTAGTTTCTGGTATACATCAAAATGATTCAGATTATCTACCTACCTACCTATCTATAGAGAGAGAAGGAGAGAGAGGAAGAATGTGTGTGTGTGTGTGTATTCTTTCTCATATTTTTTCCCATTGTGGTTTATTACAGAATATTGAATATATATTTACCTGTGCTATAAGGAGGGCCTTGTTTATCTATTATATATATAGGTATTAGTATCTGCTAATCCCAAACTCTTAACTTATTCCTCCCTCCCCCACCCCTGAAAAAAGCCTTTAAAACTAAGCCTGGTGCACAGTAAAAGGAACAACGAAGAGAAAGAAGAAAACATGTGATTTCTTTTTTCGGTGATGGTCCAGATAGCTACTGTTGCTGCTGCTAAGTCATTTCAGTCGTGTCCAACTCTATGCGACCCCATAGACTGGACTATGCTGCCCACCAGGCTCCACTGTCCCTGGGATTCTCCAGGCAAGAACACTGGAGTGGGTTGCCATTTCCTTCTCCAATGCATGAAAGTGAAAAGTGAAAGTGAAGTCACTCAGTCGTGTCCGACTCTTGGCGACCCCATGGGCTGCAGCGCACCAGGCTCCTCCATCCATAAGATTTTCCAGGCAGGAGTACTGCAGTGGGGTGCCATTGCCTTCTCCAGGTCCAGATAGCATATACTTTAAGTTTGTATCAAAGAACATTTTGTATGTATATGTGTGTGTAAACCACTAAGAACTTTATGAATAAGAAGTATATTATGGAATTAATTGCCCTTCCAGATCTTGACTATACTTTGACTGCAGGTGATTGTAGAGACAACCATAACTTCCTGGCACAGGACTTGACAGATATGTCAGTGAATTAAAACTGCAAGTTACAAAAATATCCACATAAGATAGCGAGGCAATTTCAGTTCTGTGTGAATAGCATATACTATTTTATGAATGCCATTGTGTAACTGATTATTCATATGGTGGAAACAATGGTATACCCTTAATGGTTGGTAAACAAAAATAAATTCCATGTAGTAAAAATAACTCACTAGAAGCATAAACTCATGAAAATGATAAAAGGAGATATAGGACATTGAAAACATGTGATGAGAGAGAGTTTTAGCAAGGCCAAAACCCCTGAAAACATAAAAATGGCACACTGATTTCACTGAAAGTTTAGAGCTTCCATATAGCAAAGGGAACAATAAACAAAGTAAAAAAAAAAATAGGTTAATGGTATTCTTAGAAAAAGGATTTACAAAATCTGACCAATTGAGGTTTACATTACTAATATGCTAAAAGGATACTATAAAAGTCAAGCAAATAGCCTATAAGTATATGAAATAATGTTAATCACCCCTAGTAATAATTATATACAAGATTTACAGAAATGTTATGCCTCTGTTTGGTTTACTATTTCTTTCTTCTTGATGGAATCATTCAGCACTAAGTAACAGATTTTAATTTAACACTACCAGAAATGCAGGTGAGCCAATCAGTGCCCTTGATTATATTGCAGTGTTCAAACAAATAACATTTATTTCAGTTTTTACAATTCCTATAGAATATTACTGAAATATTTATATTTGGTGGAAATTTTGTTTACATTTAAATAGTGTGTTTGTGTATCCACTTATGCCATTTACCTCATTTATCCCAATCCCAGGACCTTGATTGTGCTTAATTGCAATTGAAAAGAAAAAGAATATCTGATTCTGAAATTTTTATACTTTTATTTTTAAGGGTAAAACAATTTTAAATTGTCTGATATAAACCAAGCAAGTTCCCTTTGTTCCTCAGAGGCTTTATATTAAATGGACTTTTAACTCATTGATAGCATATTGTGGTTAAATTTCCCCATGATCTTTGTGTTTCTGTTTTCACAGCAGAAACTAACTCGGTCCATTTACTGTCCTTCATAGAGCTGTGCTCTGCAGTTTATTTTTTCATACCAATAGGTACCTCTTTTTAAAACTGTGCAAATCCTTGCTCAGAGTTTTCCCAGTTGGATCACTTCTGACTCACAGTTCCTGAGGAGGTGCGAGGGGGGAGGGGAATGGCTCTAAGAAATTAAGTGCAATAAGTTTAATGCTTTCCTGTGATACAAATATATGAAATGACCCTGAATGACATCTTTACTCTTGTCTGCTCATTTCTCCCGCAGGTACGGTTCTGGTCAGTTATAGAAAAAATTGACATTTGCAGTGGGCCCTTTTATAAAAGAAGTGCCAACTTGGAAATGATTTATTTTAGAAACAGAGAGGATATAAGCATATATATCCCCTGTCTCTGAAGTGTGAAGGTTGAAAAGCAAAGGGATGATCTTTAAAGTGTCTAAAATATTGATTTGTGGCATAGTTTTACAAAATGCTTCAGATTAGTTTTTTTTTTTTTTGATGGTCCCTCATGCTTTGCATCAGTTGGTGCTACAACTTGAATCTCTTTATTTTTGAATTTACTTTAAAAAAAAAGGTATTTCATAGTGGTATGTATCTATCTCCCTTTAGATAATCAATGCTGAAAAAGCCAGAGTCATTCTAAGAAATCAAATCTGATATTTTCACTGACATCACGTTTTGCTTTGATTTCCTTTGTTTTTATACAACAAATATTCTCTACCTCCCTCTCCCTAAGAAAATGTACCAACTCAACATTGATAAAATTCCATTTTCAATCTCTGTTTATTTAAGGAGCAAAGATATTGAATGTTCAAATTAGAGTTACTTTTTAATATCAGAGTAATCACTTGCATAAATACATCAAGCTTTAGCAAAACAGGAAACCAACATTTAACACAATTTCCCAAATATATACATCTCACGTTATAGATGTATCTACTTATCCCTCATCATTCTTAAGGAATTCCCAACAAAATGATCAAATGAACAAAATGATCAAATCAAGTGGAAAACTAGAATAGAAATTGTTGACTATTTGTGATTAGAGTATTTTTTATCATCTTTAAGAAAAATTATTTTTTAAATTAACACAAAGGAGCCCTTAGCCTTAAGATATTTTTAGCTCAATGTTTAAATTTAATTATCAAACTTTACTTATAGATTAAAAGATGAACTAAAAATGCAGAATCTATCAAGTAGTCCACATTGCATTAGCTGAAACATATAAAGTATAACCGTGAGTTAAATTGCCTGAGAGATTTGAGTTATTTAAAGTAGTAGGACAAACACTTTAAGGAAAGATGAATTGAAAAAAATAGAATATATATGTCTATAAAATATGGTCATATAAAGTACATCCATATTTCTTCACTCTGAGCATCAGAGTTATGCAAAAAATAATAACAACAACAAAAGCAGTGTGGTATGTCAGATTTCACCTTTTAATTTAAAAGAAAATGTTCACCTCCAGAGGGATTTTCTTTTTTGGGTTAGCTCAATTATTTCAGATCTTGTTCATTTAAATGGCTGATTTACTTTCCTTCTGAGATTTTTCTTCAGTAAGAAGAAAGAAATAGATTTCTGATGTGTATCCTGAGTAGAACTAATTGCTTATTACTAACTTAGGATCTCTTAAGAGGCAGAAAAAGTGGAAGTGGGAAAGCCTACGGCACTTATAAATCTCCAAATGAAGGGATACATGCTACTCTGTGAAATGTTAAAAGCATGATGCAACTTTACTAACAACGAAATTTATGGATGTCTCTGTACTGTATGTTTATTCTAAAAGTTCATTATAGACTAAAGAGCTTTCTCTACTGTGCATCATTTTTGTATAATTTTTATAGATTGATAAGCCCAAATATAACATTTCCTTCAAGTAGCTTCCAACTTTTCCCCAGTAAAATATGTAGATACCTCTACAGAAAACTTGAAACCTTGCTTAGGCACATATTACGTTTTTATGAAAAGACTGTGTGAGTGGTGAGTCCAACCTTGACTTTTACGTCTTTTCTTTACATTAGAATTAACCAGAGAGTACTAAAGAAACATTTATCCAGGTCCCAGCCCAGATTTATCAAATCTAAATTCCTGGGGGTGAGGCTTGGGCATCATTGTGTCTTTTTTTTAAAATTAATTTTTATTGGTGAAGAGTTGATTTACAATGTGTTAGTTTCAGGTACAGCAAAGTGAATCAGTTATACATATATCCACTCTTTTTTAGATTCTTTTTCCATGTAGTTCATTACAGAGTACTGAGTAGAGCTCCCTGTGCTCTACAGTAGTTCTCTATTAGTTATCTCTTTCATATATAGTAGTATGTATATGTCAATCCCTCTAACCCCCTGGAAACCATAAGTTTGTTTTCTACATCTGTTACTCTGTTTCTATTTTGTAAATAAGTTCATGTGTGCCATTTTTTAAGGTTCCACATATCAGTGATATCATACAATATTTGTCTTTCTCTGTCTGACTTACTTCACGCAGTATGACAATCTCTAGGGCCATCATGTTGCTGCAGATAGCATTATTTCTGAGATTTTTATGGCTGAATAATATTCCATTGTATAAATGTGCCACATCGTCTTTATTTCTCTGTTGATGGACACTTAAATTGCTCTTCTTAAGGTAACTTATTGTTACCAAACCCACTTGTCCCTATGAGCACTTCACACTGCATTGAGTCTAGTATTACCTGCTGATTCCTCTGGGATTCGCTGCAATAATAAACTTTTCAAGCACTAGAAAGTCTTGGCAAGAGACATTAAAGAGTTATCTGAATAATTTAAAGAAAAATGTTATGGGGAAATAATGTGAGTTTTGCTCTAGTCAAGTGAATCATTATTTCTTTAAAGCTGAGTCTAAGGTGCAGCCTGACTGAGACTTCTAGAGAAGAGAAATGTTGGCTCAAAAAGGTTGAGAAGCTTACCTAAGGCTACACAGTTACTGCGATGCTGACCCTGCATCAGAGTCTGCTTTCCTTTTCTATGTCCCTCTACTACAAGACTGCCTCTTATTACTATCTTCTTTTCTACTGCAAAACACATTTAAAAAGAGAGAGGATGTTAGAATTTATACTTCGGCACAAATTCCAACAAGGCTAGTTCCTCCAGATATGTAAGTTTCCTTATCTTAACACATAGCCATTTAGCTGGAAGATGCAACTGAAGAAGTGCACGTACAAGTTACCAGGTGATTTGGGTATGCCAGTTCATATTTCTTGTCAAAGTCAATGACTGAATGTCTTAAAATAGTTGTCCTCACAATGGTGTGTGTGTAACCTGGGGATGCATGAAGACCTTCCAAGGAGCAGGCGCGGGTAGTTCTAAAAGGACTTTATTCCAAGGTCATCAACTTTTGTACTCTTCACTGTACCTGAAGGTGTTAGTTGCTCAGTCCTGTCTGATTCTTTGTTACCTCATAGACTGTAGCTCTCCAGGCTCCTTTGTCCATGGGATTATCCAAGCAAATATAGTAGAGTGGGTAGCCATTTTCTTCTCCAGGGGATCTTCCCAGTCCAGGGACCAAACCCAGGTCTTTCACATTGTAGGCAGATTCCTTACGGTCTGAGCCACTGGGGAAGCCCCATATATTCTTCTATAGGTTTATAAATTAGTTGTTAAATCCCTATTTTCCTTATCAAGAGAAGCATTTTCAACAAGACCTTATTTTTCTGTTATTTATCAAGGTTTTCATATATGTATATCCCTTTGATCAAATATATATGCTTTATAATTGTAATGATAACTCACTTCCCTGGTGCCTTAGTGGTAAAGACTCCACCTCCCAGTGCAGGAGACATGGGTTCAATCCCTGGTTCAGGAAGATCCCCTGGAGAACGAAATGGCAACGCACTCCAGAATTTTTGCCTGGGAAATCCCATGGACAGAGGAGCCTGGAGGGCTCTAATCCATGGGATTGCAAACATGTTGGACACGATTTAGCAACTAAACAACAACAATGATAATTCAGTACAAAGAAAAATATTTCATGGTAGAGTCTATGGATGACAGTAAAAAAAAATTTGACGTATATACATTTGTTGTTTGAGAAAATTGTAACAGGTGATCAATAAAATCATTCAAGCGTAAATATATATCTTTTATTTATCTATATTTATAGTGTGACTCAAATAATGTCCTTTGCAATCATTTAAACTAAGAATAAGAAATTCCAGATGCAGATTTAAAAATCCACAAGTGGTAGCAAGTTTTTCCAAGTTCTTCTTTAGTGGTTACAAAATCAGTGAAGTTTAGAAACCCCTGACCAGTATCTCTAAGAGTAGGTATTTGCTGGTAACTCCTGGAAAATTCCAACAGTTCATCTTGCTATGATGATAGTAACTATTTTTAAGGAAGCTTCCGATAAAAATCATTCATACACACTAATTTTAAAAAGATATTTAAACATTCATAATTTAGGAATCTAACATCATTTATAGATATAAATGAAGCTCTTATTATGAAGCATTAAAAACAAAGATCAAGAAATATGTCAAAAAATAATAATAAATGAAGCTCTTAGTTTGCAAATATCAAAGGTAAGCTAATAAAATGCAGAAATGTAAATTGCACTAATGTATGTACAAATAAATGTCACCTATATATTGCCAGTAATAGTATTTTTTAGTCTCTCACTCTCTAATAACCAGACTAATAATTAATTAAAGGAAATATAAATATTTTTAGAATTAGCTATATGATGATGATTTTTAGAATTAGCTATATGATAATTGCTTGACTTCAACGGATAGATCAAAAGAATAAAGGCTTTTGCTTGTTCAAACAGGATTTATCTTTTATCCAAACATTTACCCAGCTGATTGAATTTCACTAGTTTTATTTTCCTCAAAGCATCTAATCCAGGTGGGTACTAAGTAAAGTAAAAAATCTCCCCATAGCACTTTGATGCCACCCACAGTTCTAAATGCTTCACTTGTTCACAGTTGGCATTTTGTGAAAGTCCAGGTTACTGAGAATATCTTGGATACTTTGGCAGGGCCCATGAAAAATAAGAAAATGCTGTTCTTGGAGATGGTGTAGTTTGAGGTAAGACCTATGTTTTGAAATTAAACTGATTTGTATTCAAGCTACCTTTTGGGAAAGTTGTTCAGAGAATCTACCCTGAAGATTCCTACAAAGGAATCTTCTTTTCCAGGATCCTTGTGAATATTCAAAGCTATATCAATGTTTAGCACTAGTGAATGTTAATTTCATTCTTTCCCCAATTAGACTTGTCAAATGGAAAGAAAACTATACAAAAGAATGAACTAGTTATTACAGATGACAGACAATAGCAAAAGATCTTTTACAGAATAAACTACCTATTAAATGATTTCAAAATATTAGAAATGATTAACTTTTGTCAGATACTATACCACTATACCAAATACCACTCTAATTAAAATAAATGAAAGACTTGTTTTTTTCCTGTGTACTTCCTCATTTTTTCTTTGCCTCATTCATTCATTGGCATAATATTAAGGGCATATAATGTGCCAGACCCTATGTTAGATGTTGAATATATTGAAAATCTTCTAAGTACAACTATATATATGTATACAGAAAAAATCATTAACCTTGTGTTATCACAATAGATGCCATATGTATATGGTATTTATGCAGCCTTCATAGGACCTCATATGGAATGCAGAGTCTTACCAGAACAGAGGAATCTGATCACATTTACCTCTCCTTTTCATGTTCATTAATGATACATCATCCAAATAACACTACAAAATAGAATTTGTCTTGAGAATATATTAGATTATTTTACACACATTGAGGATGTAAAGGATTGAATATGTCTACATAATGTAATATGAATATAAAATTACATATCAAAATTTTATGTTAAATAATAGGTAGCATCTATGATAATATATAGTCATATTTTTTCTTTTGATTTTATAAAAATGATGTGAAGTGTATTTCATAGCGTAGCATTATTAAAATTTTCGAAAATGACAGAACCAAAATCTAGAGGAAAAGAAGGACAAGAGTATAATGGACAGTATTTTACTGGAAACCAGAGCACCATTTTATATTTCAAAGATGACAAGTTTCCCCTTTCTTGGTTTAACGTTTTCAGATGTACCTTGCCCATGGCTTGGTTAATTTTGAAGATGAAAATGCTAAACTGGAAATTCAATGACACTTAATTTCCAATTTAAATTTCCTTCATTTTTGGAGAAGAGATTAATTCTGTAATTGTAATTCTTCGTGGAGGAAGTAATTCTGGGAGAGGTGAAATATGTAATTGGGGGGGAGATATCTTATTGAAGGAGAGAAGAATCTAAGTTATCATTATTTTGAAAGGGGTGTTGAAATCTATTTTCACATAGATATATACTGTGTTTTAGTAACTTCCTTGTCATTTTGCTCTTTTTCCATTATAAAATCCTCATTCCATTTAAGATCTGCTTCCTGTTGTATTAGCTCTTCCAAAGTTATCAAGACATAATAGGCGACATATCATTCTGCAGATCTGAAAGCAATTATTTTTACATTTAAATATTAAAATATTGACCTTTTAGTGTCAATAATATTCTAGTTTTTTTAAAAGAAAGCTGCATTTAAGTAATAATAAATCTGTCTACTTAAGCAAACTCAAGAAACACATTTAAAGTCTGCTTTTTAAGATGCCAGCTCCCAGCAAGAGGAATTTATCTTCGGCTGAGCAGAAGACAAGGCTGCATCCAATCAAAATGTCCATGGAAGTTCTGCTCTAGTGTTCTCATGTCCTCATTGGGTAACTCTTAATGCCTACTAGGAGAATGGTCCAGAGGTAGATATAGAGCTCACATGAGATGGTAATATGGGTCAGGGGCAATGGCCAGCATCCTGCTCACTCTCATAAAAACATAATGCAAATGGCAACTATATCATTCTTTGAATCTGTTCTCATTTATACAAGATGAGTCCATTTGCAGGGATCTGTATTTTAGCTATTATAGCTAACCAAAGACTCATGATATATTGTATACCCTGTGGTGTTGGAGAACTGGCATCCTAATGTATGACTCTAAAATGTCTGTGTTGTTGAACAGATCCAGAGCTGCTTCATGACGGTCCCAGCTTAGTCTTAAGGTAGCCTCACAGCCCACTTCTTTGTGACACTGGAAAGGTCTTCGTCTGGGCACATGTCAGGCTTCTCTATTTTCCTAACAGTATGTTAATAAGCACCGACTCATTCAGTATCCAAAGTGTACCTGTCTTTCTCAGATAGAGCTCACTCATGCAGTTTCAGATGTTCTGCTGTCTCACTCCTAGCCAAAACCTGACTGAAGGTGACATTTAAGGACAATACTCCAACTCTGTGCTAACTTCTAAGTAGCCCCTGACCCTACAGTCTTGTTATTCTGTAGCTCTAAGGACCGGCTATCCATTGTTCCCTTTGGAAAGTCAAGGATCTTTCCTTACACCAGAAAGCTACAGGACGACATTACCTTGCCTTCCTCAGAAAAAAATACTATGAATTTTATTTTATTTATTTTAAAATTTTTATTGAAATATAGTTGACTTAAAATGTGTTAGCAAAGTGAATCAGTTAGGTGCTGTACTGCGCTCAGTCGCTCAACTGCGTCCGACTCTTTGTGGCCCCATATACTGTAGCCCCCTAGGCTCCTCTGTCCATGGGGGTTCTTCAGGCAAGAATACTGGAGTGGGTTGCCATGCCCTCCTCCAGGGAACCTTCCCAACTCAGGGATCGAACCCAGGTCTCCTGCATTGCAGGTGGATTCTTTACCAGCTGAGCTACTGGTTAGCTCAATTAGAAGCCTGAATCAGTTATACATGTACATATATCCACTCTTTTTTATATTATTTTCCAATGTTAAATCATTATTCTTTACCATCTGAGACACCAGGGGGCCCTATATAGGTCATTACAGAATAGAGTTCCCTGTGTTGTACTTAGGTCCTTATTAGTTATCCACTTTATATATAGTAGTGCATATATGTGGAGAAGGCAATGGCACCCCACTCCAGAACTCTTGCCTGGAGAATCCCATGGATGGAGGAGCCTGGTGGGCTGCAGTCCATGAGGTTGCTGGGAGTCAGACATGACTGAGCGACTTCACTTTCACTTTTCACTTTCATGCATTGGAAAAGGAAATGGCAACCCACTCCAGTGTTCTTGCCTGGAGAATCCCAGGGATGGGGGAGCCTGGTGGGCTGCCATCTATGGGGTTGCACAGGGTCGGACACGACTGAAGCGACTTAGCAGCAGCAGCAGTGCATATATGTCCATCTCAATCTCCCAATTTTATTTTAATATTATTTACTCAGACTCCATCAGAGATCAATCAAAAAATCATTAAAAATAATTTTCATATTTGCTTTGTATTTCTCAATAATCCTATCACTTCACATTGTGTTATCAGAGGATGCCCACATGAGGCATATTCTTTTTAGGATTTAACACTAAAACAAAAATTACATCTAATGAAGGATAGGGTTTATTATTTCTTATAAGGGTATTTCTTCCTTAGACTGAGGCATTGAAGTGGCCATCTGTCATTAGTTTAACTCCAGAATCTTGCTTGGGATAATAGATTTAATAAATTTTATTGATCTTCCAACTAAGTTGTGTTAACTTTATTCTTGTTAAATTTACCTTTGTGCCTAAGCACACTCATCAGAACTCAGATCATTACCATGGCCTTTGTTTTCTTTACCAAAGGAATGAAAACAATTTCTCCAAAAGAATTCTGATACCTTAGAGGACATCGCTGCTTTATTCTTTTTTCCTCATATCACCACTTCCAAGGTTATAAAGGGACTTTAAAAATCTCTTCTTCTATAATTGTTAGTGTTTGGCTTTCATGCTGGATCAAATGAATATAGTTAAAACCATTTTGTGGATGGTGCCCAACACAGCCTGGCACCCGCCAAAATGAAGCCATTCAGATTATATTTTAGAGTCACTCTAGGACAGAGAGATAGAAATTTTGAATTGCATTAGATATCCATTGGCATAGGATGGCTAAGGGATTTGTAGTCATTACATTATATAGGAACACATTCTGATTTTTAATAATAGTTAAACTCATTAATTATATTTCACACTGTTATTTCTCGTGTACACTAAAAGTAATTTATTGACATTATTTTAAAAAATAGTCTTGAGACTATTGACTCAGAGAGTGATCTGCCCATAAGACAGATTTCTACATGTCTACTACATCCCTCAACTTGGATGTCCTGAATTCCCTACCACTTCAACTCAAAATATCTCAATCTTTTTCAACATCCCCAAACTTGTGTTTCTGTGTCTCTTGTGTTAGCTGATGATTTCATCATTCCACCAGTCACCTGAGCTGAAAATATATTACAATCATCCTAGAATCCTATTCATTCTGCCTCTTTCTCACTCAAATCTGTACACAAGTGCTGTCATTTTGACCTCTGAAATGCTTTTCCAGGCATTTATAATCTGTCATCTCATTTTCAGCACTGTCTTTTGTCATTCGCTATTTTGCATCATTTCATTTTCATTCTTCCCACTGTTATTCATCCAACAAATATTTAGCTTCCTCAGTAATAATTATCATCATTATTAATTATATCTAGATGATGTGGGTATAAAGGTGAATATGACAGACATGATCCCAGCAGGGATGTCAGACTTTACATAGGTAATCAACTGTGATGAGTCTCATGAGAAAAACGTGAGAAGGGGGAAAAAGAGAAGAGAGCCATGTGGGGAAGAGTTAGAAATCCAAATTTGTTTCTTGGTCAAAGGAAGCTTCTCTGAAGAAGAAGTGATATGTGAACAGGGAATTGAAGTATAGTTAAGAATTAACCAAACTAGAATGTTGTGGGGGTTGGGGATCCACAGTGGACATATCACACAGAAAGATACAGGAGAGAGAGTGTCACACAATAGAGAGGCTGAAAAAGTATGACATGAGTATGTTTGGAAGGGAGAGGACCAAGCAACCAAGCTCAGAAGGAAGTGGGGCCAGACCCTGGGAAGTCTTTGCCTCATTTTGGAGAGGATTTTCATTGCCCTCTGAGCTGTTAAAAGTCATTGAGGAGCAGTCAGGAGCAATGAAGTGTGATGAGAGTTGTGATCCAGAAACTTATTTTGCTGATGAGTGAAGAATGGTTCGGAGAGAA
Organism: Neotragus moschatus; assembly: GCA_006410615.1. Classification (NCBI taxonomy): domain Eukaryota; kingdom Metazoa; phylum Chordata; class Mammalia; order Artiodactyla; family Bovidae; genus Neotragus; species Neotragus moschatus. Next base: position 1,930,199 of record SJYA01003483.1, read on the forward strand.
GCAAATCAGAAGGGGGGGGGGGGGAGT
>SJYA01003483.1:1931758-1961701 GCA_006410615.1 Neotragus moschatus
TAGCTTTCTAAGATGAATATATTCATTAATCTCTCAAATGGCCACTATATTACAAGTCATGTTGTGCACACTATATGCGAGAGAGAATAGGCCGATGCTCTCATAATCCCACAACCCAGTAAGCTAAGCTAGGAGATAAACTGGAAGAAGGGAAAAAATATCTGAAAGTGGGAAAATTATGCAAAGAGTTAAAAGAAAGTTAGAAAGGTTTGAAAATTGTCTCAAGACTTTTCTGAGGTGGTGATTTTTAAAAATTTAAGACTGACAAAAAATAGCCAGGTAATGATCTGGGGGTACTGGGAATAGCTAGATCAAAGATCCTAAAAATGAGCTAACTTTGTAAGTTGAAAGAATATCAAGAGCACCAGAATCCCTCATCAGTTCAGTTAGTTCAGTCACTCAATTGTATCCGACTCTTTGCGGCCCCATGAATTGTAGCACGCCAGGCCTCCCTGTCCATCACCAACTCCCGGAGTTCACTAAGACTCACGTCCATCGAGTCAGTGATGCCATCCAGCCATCTCATCCTCGGTCGTCCCCTTCTCCTCCTGCCCCCAATCCCTCCCAGCATCAGGGTCTTTTCAAATGAGTCAACTCTTCGCATGAGGTGGCCAATGTACTGGAGTTTCAGCTTTAGCATCAGTCCTTCCAACAAACACCCAAGACTGATCTCCTTTAGAATTGACTGGTTGGATCTCCCTGCAGTCCAAGGGACTCTCAAGAGTCTTCTCCAACACCACAGTTCAAAAGCACATGTATAATAACATATATGAAATGAATCGCCAGTCCAGGTTCAATGCATGATACTGGATGCTTGGGGCTAGTGCATTGAGACGACCCAGAGGGATGGTACAGGGAAGGAGCAGGGAGGGGCTTCAGGACGGGGAACACTATGGCAGATTCATGTTGATGTATGGCAAGACCAATACAATATTGTAAAGTAATTAACCTCCAATTAAAATAAGTAAATTTGGTCTTTTGATGAGGGGAAAAAAAAGCATCAATTCTTNGTTCAGTCTCAGTTGTGTCCGACACTTTGCAACCCCATGGACCACAGCACGCTAGGCCTCCCTATCCATCACCAACTCCCAGAGTCCACCCAAACCCATGTCCATGGAGTTGGTGATGCCATCCAACCATCTTGTCCTCTGTCATCCCCTTCTCCTCCTGCCCTCAATCTTTCCCAGCATCAGGGTCTTTTCCAATGAGTCAGTTTTTTGCATCAGGTGGCCAAAGTATTGGAGTTTCAGCTTCATCAGTTCTTCCAATGAACACCCAGGGCCGATCTCCTTCAGAATGGACTGGTTGGATCTCCTTGCAGTCCAAGGGACTCTCAAGAGTCTTCTCCAACACCACAGTTCAAAAGCATCGATTCTTCCACGCTCAGCTTTCTTTATAGTCCAACTCTCACATCCATACATGTCCACAGCTTTGCAATTATGCAAAACCTTCAAGTTTTACCTAATTTCTCAATTCAACATAATTAAAAATATTCAATTCAATTCAGTTCCAAAAATATATCTCAAATGGCCTGTATATATGAGCAAGGTTATATGGAATTGGCCCCATAAACAGAAAACTGAATAACTGACTTCAGTGAACTCACATGTGACTGAGGCATATGAAGTTATAGTTTACTATAGATTATAAATCCAGAAGGAAAACACAATATAATAGAGGATAAAGAGTAGGGGCACAGACAACAGAAATAATTCTGGCTGTGTCAGTAACATTCAGTTGGTCATGAAAAATAAATAGAGTTCACTGGCTAGAGGAGAGAGAGGAAGGGATTTGTAGCTAGATTTAGATTCTGTAACATTCTCTGTGTTGATATGTTTAAAAAATTGTAATTTTTATTATATTCCATTATTTAAATTACAGTTCTATATAATATGAATGATATAAATATTTAAAACCAGATGCCTTATAAAATTTCAATGATTTCCATCATGTGGCCTATGATTTCATTTCCCTTTTTCTCATATCATTATGAGCAATGATCTCAATTTTAAAAAAAAGCAAGTTTCTCCAGATTAGTAAAGGATTATTGAGTTTGCTGCTAAGTCGCTTCAGTCGTGTCCGACTCTGTGTGACCCCATAGATGGCAGCCCACCAGACTCCCCCATCCCTGGGATTCTCCAGGCAAGAACACTGGAGTGGGTTGCTATTTTCTTCTCCAGTGCGTGAAAGTGAAAAGTGAAAGTGAAGTCACTGAGTCGTGTCCAACTCTCAGCGACCCCATGGACTGCAGCCCACTAGGCTCCTCCATCCATTGGATTTTCCAGGCAAGAGTACTGGAGTGGGGTGCCATTGCCTTCTCCAATTAGTGAGTTTAGGATGAATAAAATACACAAATCATCCAGGGAAATCCAACCCTTTTGTTCTATCTTGTCTTATTTCTGAAACCACACAATTCCCTGAGATGAATAATCAATCATATATTTGATAACCTCCTAATTAAAGCTCAATTAATAGTAAGCCATTGGACTTTCAATTTTTTTCTTCTGTTTTTCTAATTCCTTCTATATTGCTTCTATATGGATATGTTAGATTCAGCTGTCCTCTGTTTTAAGGGGGGAAGAATATTTTTTGTGACATTTTGTGACATTAAGAATTTTATTTTCTTCAATTAACAACTTTTAATTTTGGTGAAGTAACATTGATAAGAATATTACACTTTGATAAGTGAACAGAAATATCAGTAACATGAATGTTACACTTGAAGCATAGCATCTGGTCATGTTAGTATTACTTGGTTATCAAATGTATCAATGATAAAAATATATTTTAAAATGTAAGGCAAGCATCTTAAATATAGGTCTATATATATGTATTTCAAGCAAAAATGTTACTTGTTCATTTGTGCAAATTATATAGAACTATTGAATATGAATCTCTTCATATTTCCTTTCTTTTTCATCTCTCAGATGAAATTGGGTGTTGCTTTTCTCCAACTGCAAAGCATCCGAGTAGAATGTTTAGTGTAATGTCACTGACAGTCACTATTATACTAGTTCATCAAAGTGTGAATGAGTGTGTGAGTTAATGATCCTTTTAAAACACAAAGAACAAAGGCAATAAACATAAATAAGAAACAGAAGTATTAAAATAGGAAGGACTAGTATTGCAAAATAAGGAATGTAATATCTTTATTCATTATTGGAAAGATGTTAGAGCTCAGAAGAAAACTGCCTGATCAGAGTGTGTGGTGGAAATAAAAAACTATTATTATATATTTCTTCTCCCTAAAACTTTACTTCTCTGATCATGTTTTTCTGTAGCAGTTAAATTAGGAGATGTTTACCCTTACTTACCATAATATATAAGCCATCACATATGTGAAGTATTTCAAAGGTCCTATGATGACTAATCAAATGAAAATGTCATACAGATTAGCTGACAAATATAAAGTATTTATTAATTTTGAGAAATTTAGATTATTTTCATATTAATAAATTTATTAATTCATCTGTCAAAGAATATTTGACTGTTTATTAATATGACTAGTTTTATACTAGATGAATATAAATATATATGCATAAATATATCTCTATTTGATCCTAATCCAATCCCATTTTAAAGGATAGCAGAAGTAAATACAACTGGAGAGAGACTATCAGTTAGTATCCAGTCAGGAAAAGAGCTGCTCTAACCTAATACAGTGCTTCTCAACCACAGGTGATTCTGCCCCCTCCCCTGGGGACAATTGGCATCATGTAGAGGCATTTTTCAATATTTAAGGGACAGAGAGAGTGATGTTACTAAGTACCCTACAAGGCATAGGACAGCCTCTCACAACAAATAAATATCCGTTCAAAACATCAATAGTAGTGAGTTTGAGAAACCCTGTTCAGGTACAATAAACTTGATATGAGGAACTACTTAACAAAAATATTGAGACAGTTAAAAAGTCCAACAGGGAATAGTGAGGCAGCCCAGAGATTAGCATCTGTGGGATCCAGTTACCTCCTCTAGGATTTTAAAAAATAAGAGAGTAAGAGATATTACCAGGGTTTAAGAGCCATAGCAACTGGGCTAGAGCTGGATTCAGGATGGATGCTACTTGTTGGGAGTTGGAGCCAGGGAAGGGGAGTCTTTCCACTGCACACTGGAGCCTCAGGGGATATGCAACGCTTGCTGGAGTCACTTCCAGTAGAGAGAAGTGGAAAGAAATGTCCTTGTTTATCTCTTCTTCCACCTGCCAGTCTCTAATCAGTGTTTCCCATTGACCAAACCTAGTGGGAAGCCAATTGGCAACGGTTTAGGGGAAATGTAAGCTGCAGTGAACATGAGAGGAATGGATCTGAGAGCACACAGGAAAATTACCAGCCTAAAAAATAGGAGACATAAAACTCTCTAATTTATTATTCCAGCACCCATGGTGTTCTCATACACTTGTTTTTCTTTTTCTTTTTGAGAAATATGAAAATATATCAAAAGTAGTAGGTGTAGTAGACAGCATGCATACCAGTGAATTTAGTACACTATCAGTTCTCAGAAGAAAACTAGGAAAAGAAAAGGCATTTTCTTAAAGCAAAGATTATGGGGGAAAACATTAAGGAAAAAATACTCTTATCATGTATGTGGAAATTAAATCCTTTGGCTGATGATTGTTCCTTCCTTTCTTTCAAAACCGAGAAGCTAGCATGTGCACTCTTTCCTTTGTTGCCATTATTTTGATGTCAAAACTAAAGAATGTACACATTCTAAGTGAAAGGGCTGAGTGGAGACAAAAAAAAAACATGATTGAATAGACAAATATTACAATGCTCTTATCTCAATTAAAACTCAAAATGACACCCATCTTTTCTCCAAATAGAAATTAGGTAGCTGGAGTAGTGAAACTTTCTCTTCCATGGCAACTCTAAAGAAGGGGCAGATGGCATGAGATTGTGGACAGATGGACCCATGGAGAGGCCACATTTATAGTTATTGTTAAAATTTGCTTCCAGTTTCACCCAAACCTTCTATGACATTTCATTTTCAGATTGTCAATATTCTCTTGGTACACCAGCATCACCTTTTCTTAGAGATATGGATGGATGAAAACCTCTTGTTGTGAATTTACATTTCTCATTCATTGTATTAGGAAACTGTTGTAGATGTTTGGTTTAACCAAGGTGATGGAATGGAGCTCAATTAAAGTACTCATATGTAAATCAAGGTTAAAAACTTTATATGAATCATGTGGCAAATCATATCCATGTCCCTGTTCTCAGTCTCGATGTCTTCAATAAGAGAATGGTTCCGAAAAAATTAGCACAGCTAACAATTAAACAATACAATGTGCTTACTGCTGTTCCTTTTGTGTGTGTGCGTGTAAGTCCAGTGTGCTTTTTTGTTCTAATTTGCAGCAACATGTATGGACCTGGAGGGCATTATGCTATGTAAAATAAGTCAGACAGAAACAGACAAATACTATATGATATCACTTGTATGTGGAATCTAAAACATACAGCCCACTGCTGAATATAACAGAAAAAGCAGACTCACAGATACAGAGAGTAAACTAGGGGTTACCAGCAGGGAGGAGAGTTTAGGTGCTATATAGGGGTGAGGGAGTGGAAGTTACAGACTCTTGGGTGTTGGGTAGTCTCAATCCTGTATTGTACAACATGGGGAATAACTATATATGGAAAGTTACCTTTAAAATTGCATAAAAATAAGGGATAACAATGGAATTAAATTGAATTTTAAAAGCACATCTTAGTGAAAAAGTAGTAATGATTGTTACTTTGCATAGTACCTGGGGGATCCCTGAGTTTCATTAACATATGCCCATAGTTATTAACAAATGGAAGGTAAAACAAGATAAACAAGAAATATTTACTAAAGAAACCAATTGGCCTCATGAAGTCACAAAAGAGATGTACTTAGGGTGTTAAAACATCAAGAAAGAAGTAATGTGAATAAGTGATGAATTTATTTAAAAAAAAAAGCCCCTTTTATTGCCTTTCTTTGATCTTTCTAAGTGGTTTGTTGGGAGACTATAACTTTGTTTTTTAAGGATCTCAAGGGACAAATCCATTATACAAAGTGTGTATGGTAATGAGCAATATCTATAATAAAAACTTATATAGATGAATTAATTGCCCTTGCCTAGGCAGTCCTTTCTAAACAAGTCCCCAAAATTATTAATCGTGGTGGAACCCATTCATACCATCCATTTTTGACAACTCCATGTCTCCGTCAGGGACTTGGCCATCTCATAGGTTGCATTGCCTTGACAGAGGAAGATTCTCTAAGTCTTGGTACCATGGCCAGTTATTAATTTATTCATTAATCTGGTACATTTTAGAACAGAAGTGTATTTCTTTCTGCACAATTCCTATCTTGGGGCTAAAAGAGGACAAATTTGCTCAGTATAACCAAGGACAGATCAACCAGTCAACTCAAAGTAGGCACGAATTATGCAAGAAATCTATTTGAATCAATAGCAAGATAAAGCAGAGAAGAAAGTAGAATCATGTGGACAGAAGAGCTATGGCTTACAGAAATTTGGCAAGGACTGAAGATATTTTGTGTGGTTTTTGTGGACCAGCTAATTTTTGGAATTTATTTACAAGATCAGGATAAGTGGTACTAGCACATTCATGTGTGAGAAAACATCAAGGGAAGACTTAAGTTCAAGGAGGTGATAAAGAAGAGAGGAACTAATTATTTTCATTAGCCATCAAAGGCAGGAAAATAATCTGCTTGAGCTCAGCAGGGAAAATTAAGGTTAAATATTAAGGAAAAGTTTTATATATCCAAGCTATTTTCTTCAAGTAACTTCCATGCTTTCCTACTCACCCCCAGGGGATTTAGTTTGTTTGCTTTGTTTTGTTTGGTTTTGTTTTTTTAGCTATGACTGATCAAGGTTTGACTTCATGTCAGTCTGTTATTTTTTCGGAGTATTAAAATTGCTTGAACTCTTGCAAAGAGAAGATTGGTGATTATTAACATTCATTCATTGTAGTGACCATAAGGAAGTAGGACACAAAAGAGTAAGATTGCTCAGAGTTCCAGAGATCAAAATTGTATGTGTTAATTTGGGGTTGAGGAGGATCAGGTGTTTGTATTCTAGCTTGGGAGCCTGAGAATCAAGTAAGAAATCTTGCCCAGGAGTGGGTCAGTGGACTTTTAGCTCCTTGAGAAAGATAGATCATCAGGGCAAACCAAGAGATCATGCAAATGAACGACTTTTGTAGGGCTCTTCGCTTCCTCTCATTGGGCCAGCAGACTCTTCAGTGATGGGGCAGGCTCTATCCTGCAGATAGGACCCACATAATAAAGTCAAAAGATTCTGCCGAGGGCAACATATTTCCTCATATAAATGAGTTGGTTTTTTTTTTTTTTCCTTTTAATGAAAATGTCTGTTTAACAAAATGTCCCTCATGAAATACTGATCTCAAAATTCCAACCAAAAGGAAAAAACAATATGCAAAGTGAAGGATATTTATTTTTAAATTTCCCCAATGCTCCTCTCACTGGAAAGGAGAGATGAGAGAACAGACTTTCAACAATTCTGTGCATGAAGAGTGAGATGGGAAAGGGAAGAAGGTACAAGCAAAACATCTTCCAGCTATTTACACTCAGACATTAAAGGTCTCTTCAGTTCAGTTCAGTTCAGTCGCTCAGTCACATCCGACTCTTTGTGACCCCATGAATCGCAGCACGCCAGGCCTCCTGTCCATCACCAACTCCCGGAGTTCACTCAGACTCACGCCCATCGAGTCAGTGATGCCATCCAGCCATCTCATCCTCTGTTGTCCCCTTCTCCTCCTGNTCTCCACTGATCTCCAGTAGCATATTGGGCACCTACCAACCTGGGGAGTTCCTCTTTCAGTATCCTATTCATTATCAGACATATATTGGGCACTAACAACATTCTAGGATCTGCTGAGTTATCCAGATATATAAAACATCATTCATGGCTTATAGAGCTCAGACTAATTAAAACAGAGAGATATAAGAGGATATAATGCTATGGAACTCTGGCAATGTGCTAAATGCTTATCTCCCTTAATTCTCAAAAGAATCCCAAAAGGTAGCCTTATTATTTCCAAGTTACAATTGAGGAAAATAAGACTTTAAGAAGTTAAGACACTGGACCAAAATTGCAAATGGAGTAAGTGTAAGGGGAGAATTTAATTCCATGGGATACCAGATTTCACAGCTCATATATCCAACCACACTTTTGCCTTTCTCATGTAAATGAATCATTAAATTACTTTCAAATCTGTACTTGAACTTGTATTTCCACCTTGCAGAATCAGACCAGCATTATTTATAAAATATTTCAATTCATTTATAGATGAAATATTGCTTTGTTTAGTAACCTATGAACTTGAACCATGCTAGATTCCTCTGGTTAGGAACAAGCTTGATTCTCTGGAAGAGGGTATGCCTAGATGCACAGATAGGGGTGAAGTGAACCCAGCCAGAAAGGTTAGACGAACATCTAGCAGATCATTAAACAACTGCCTTTCAAATGTGCAGAACACAACCCATCTGTAACCTGGAGACTGCCTGTATTGATTCTTCCCAGGGAAGTTACTTATTTTATACATGTGTGCCATGTTCTATTCATAATACAGTTCTACACGGTAACACTCAAGTGCATTATTAAAAGAAAAACAGCTGCTGCTAATAATGCTGCTTGTTTTTGTTTGTATCATGGAAGCCATAAGAACAAGTTTTTTCCCTCTTTCCCCAGGTATTTTTTTTCCATAGTGTCAAAGAATGTGAGTAATTTTGTCAGAGTGAAAAGTGAAGACCAAGACATTCCCATTAAGCCGTTCTGCCTGACTTTTCCTTCTGGCAGCTTTACCTGTTCCCTCATTTATTCTTTCATCAAATATTTATTGAGTGTCTACTGTGTGCCAGTCACTGCTTTAAGTGCAGGGATAACATAAAAACAAACACACAAACAATAAAAACCCAGCTTCTCTATTTAAGGAGCCCATATACTAGTGGGGAAGTTAGAAAAAGTATGAAATAAACAAACAAATAGGTAGTATGCCAAAAGACAGTGTTAAGAAAACTAAAGCAGGATAAGGGGGATAGAGACAAAGTATCAGGAAACTGATCTTTTGTATATGGAAGACTGTGAAGGCCTCTACAGGGTAAGCTTTGAACAGAAATGTCAAGCAAGTGATGAAATTAGCCATACCAAGTCTTGAGGAGTGGCATGTGTATAACTTTTTAATTTGCAATAAATACAGGAAGTCACAAAACTAGTTTGGAAAGGTCTGTAGTACCCTTACCCAGCTTCCCTTAATGGCTAACATCTTACCTAATTATGCACAATAGCAAAACCAGGAAATGGACATTGGTACCCTCTACAAGTTTTATTCATATCTCACCAGTATTTACATATACTCATTTGTGTGTGGTTCTAGGCACAGAAGCATATGACCATCACCACTATCAAGATGCAGAATGGTTCCATCTTCACAAAGTAACTGTCTTGAGCTACTCCTTTATAGTCCCCAGACCCCTCATCCCCATCCCTGATCCCTGACAACTCTAATCCATTCTCCATCTCTATAATTTTGTCTTTTCAACAAATGTATATAAATAGAATCATCATTAGGGAAAGTAGATGAATTGACTCAGGCTGTGACAAGTCACTCTAGTTGCTGAGTGGGAGCAGACCATAGAGTAGCTAATAAAGAAGCAGGTGAGAAAGAATGCTGGTTCTCAACCAGGATGTTTGCAGTGGAGATAATGAGAAGTAGATGGATTCTGGAGATCTTTGAAAGGTAGCACTGCCAGGATTTTCCGATAGTTGGGATATAGGATGTAAAAGAAAGAGGAGTCCAAGATGACTCCAAGATGAACAGCGTGGAGAATATGACAGAAAGATCAGTAGATAGTAGAGGATAGAGGTGGAAATAAGAGTCGAAAGCTTGTTAGACATCACAATAAAGTAAAAGAGAGTGTAGTTGAATACAAGTCTGGGATTCAGGGAAGAAGTATGGGTTAGAGGTATATGTTTAAGAGTCTTCTGTGTGGAGTACTTGACCGTTGGGGCAGGGCCTTCATAACAGTGCCCATTGCTTCATAGTCACGACAGTCTTAAAATGCTTTGGGACAGCAGTACAAAGGTTGTCATTTGACTGTGGCTTTCTGCTGTTTCATCTTCTTTGATTAGTGTAGACAAGCCACGTCTCTGAGAGTCCTTGCTACAGCAAGAGTATCAGGACGCACGATCCTTCTTCCACGTTCATGGCTGCAGGGAATCTTGGGTGTTTAATGAAAGAAACCCTGGTCATAGTTCAGTACTTCCATATGGGAAGTTAAAGAGTAACAATGATTTACACTGATCTCCTGTAGGTGAACGAGGCATGTGCATTACAATGCCCCACCACACCCTGGGCTAAAGCTTTCCATTCCCCTTGCTAATCTTTCTCTTCACATTTTTTTCTTCCTTTGTGAAGCCTCTCATTGAACTGAGCTTTCAATTTTGGCTTGATGGAGTTATAACTCTAGGTCCTAGGCAAGTTATTCCACTTGGCCTCAGTGTCCTCATCTGTAAAATGGACAGTTTGATGATACCTTCAGTCCTAACATTCAGTAGTTCTAAGAATTGGGGTCCACTGTCTTCTCAGATATTATCATAATTTTTACGACCCTCCCATTTTGGTTTTGCCTTTCACACACTGCAGAGAATGTAATGGGACAGCCTGTTTCCTCAGGGTTTATTCTTTATGACTGACTTCCCAATTCAGTTAACTCATCTGTTCAAAAATATTAATAACTATTGTGACTTAGGTAAATTTGCATTATATAAGTGTCTTTAAAAAAAAACTTTTATTGACAGTCCATTAAGTTTCAGGTACTGTATGGATTTTATTGTATTGAATTATCCAAACAACTCTACCAATCAGATATTATCATTGCTATTATGTAAATAAATAAATCAATTGTGAAAGAAATCCAAATGAAAAGTGAAAGTAAAAGTCACTCAGTCATGTCCCACTCTTAGCAACACCATGGTCTATACAGTCCATAGCATTCTCCAAGGCAGAATACTGGAGTGGGTAGCCTTTCACTTCTCCAAGGAATCTTCCCAACCCAGGGATCAAACCCTGATCTCCCGCATTGCAAACATAGTCTTTGCCAGCTAAGCCACAAGGGAAGCCCAAGAAACCAAGGGTCTTGTGCAAAGTTCCACAACTGATGAGTATTGATGGCACGGTTTTTGAAGCTTGATCTGGTCACTTCCAGAGCCAAAATTTTACCATTAAAATATCTTCTCATTGAAAATGAAAAGTGGGAATTCTACAACCCCAGTGAATTCTTCAACTCCAGTGGTCTGGGGTTGAAGGAGACACATGTCAGCAAGAAAGCTGAAAATTGCATCCTTGTTACACTCCAGTACTAGGCTGGCTTCTCCTGGGGAAGTCTTCCTATATCTCCGTTCCCACAGAGAAATGCTAGAGTCCATAGTACAGGGCCTTCACCAACTATATAAGACTGCATGCTAAGTCACTTCAGTCATGTCTGGCNATGTCAGCAAGAAAGCTGAAAATTGCATCCTTGTTACACTCCAGTACTAGGCTGGCTTCTCCTGGGGAAGTCTTCCTATATCTCCGTTCCCACAGAGAAATGCTAGAGTCCATAGTACAGGGCCTTCACCAACTATATAAGACTGCATGCTAAGTCACTTCAGTCATGTCTGGCTCTTTGTGACCCCATGGACTGTAGCCTGCCAGGCTCCTCTGTCCATGGGATTCTCCAGGCAAGAATGCTGTAGTGGGCTGCCATGCCTTCCTCTAGGGAATCTTCCTGACCAAGGGATGAAACCTGCATCTTTGATGTCTCCTGCATTGGCAGGGGGAATCTTTACTACCAATGCCACTGAGGAAGTCCATATAAGACTATGAGAATGCAATTAAAGAGTCATAGAGTAATAACCAGCCATTAGTTACCCAGAAACTATGTTCAGTATTCCTGCAGCCACAAAGGAATTGAGTCCATGAGATGGTGGCTTTATATTTAGACCCAGTGGTCAATTTTTCCTATAATGATTCCAGCCCAGTAGATCACAAGCAATCGGTGCAACCCAGAATAGCTAAGGTAAAGCTGAGAACTCATTGCCCCCCAATTTTCACTATGCTTGCCCATAGGAAGCAAGAATAAAACATGCATGGAACAGCGGCTCGCTAGATTTCCAGGGCTCCTAACACCAAGTCTGTGTGAGTTCTGATAAGACATTGACTATTATGAAAAAGCAGATACTACACATACTTAGAATGTATTGTTTTCCTTTTCAGGCACCAAAGGCCAATCCTCTGCATATATTAGCAAAAAAAAAAGATACTGATCTTATCATCTCTAATATTAAAGTTTACATTGGCAAGCTGTACATCTCATATTGTTCATTTTAAAAACCAATATTGATTGGTATCTTGTACTACAACTTGCACCATAGGTCAAGTTCCAATATAGCAAATATCATTCCAATAAAAATTCTATAAAACTACATCAACAAAACCTTTCATGTTTGAGTCACCAACCCAGTAGTGTGAAATAATTCTGAGTAAAGCATGCTAGGAGATTCTCAACAATTACTCGTCCTGGCCAACAAAACTTGACTGCATTAAAAACAGCCATCAGTGTAGGGTTGTTTTTAATTCAAGCTTGAGAAGTCAAATCAAAGTCAGCATGCAATAAATGTTTGTTGAATGAATGTTGAATGGGGAGATTCTTCTACCCTAAATAGTGCTGATTTCCCAGCTGCTGGGTCAATACCTGGCATATACATCATTAAGGAATAAATGGACACAGAGTAATATTTTTTTCAGAAATGGAAATTGAGTCATGTCACTTCCTTGCTTAAAATCATTCATTGGTTTCCATAGCCTCCAGAATATTATTTTGGGCAGGGCTTCTCAAACTTTGATGTATATAAAAATCACCTGGGGATCTTACTAATAAATAGGTTTTGATTCAATAGGTCTGGGGCCTAAATTTTGGGCCCTAAATTTATAGGGCCTAAATTTCGGCATTTCTAATAGGTACTTAGGTTATAACAGTGATGTTGGTCTGGAGACCATACTCTGAGTAGCCTTGACATGAGCTATGTAACATGACATGAAAGAGTGTTCTTTTATGATTGGGTCGCAAGCCTCAGTATTTCCCTCAAATGGATATGTATTCCAATCGTATATCTCTGCTAAAATTCCAGTATGAGGCAATATCCGTCTGGATGCTAGATTTTCCCCAATGTGGGCACACTTCCTTCAAGTCTTAGCACAGGCATGGCATCCACCAGAAGACTTCCCCTTGTCCCATAGTCTGAGTTAATGTCACTCCCCTATGCCTCCATTGCAGCATCAGTGCATAAACCTATCACAAACCTTATCATAGTCAACGGTGGGACAAGTGATGCCATCAAAATGCCTGGATGAGGAGATGAGAGGGGCCTGGGGAATTTGTTGTGAAAGTAGGTTTGCAGAGAAAAACATACTAGTTATTCTTAAATTGTATATTTATTTGAGATGGCCAATAAAGGGGCTGAAGTCTCTGACTCCACTCCTTGACACCATTGGTTATCTCTTTGTAGCATGCTTTTGATTCACCTGTTTCTTCCTTACATGGAATGCTGGCTTCCTGATTATCACCAATACAAACTGTTGGTAGGACAGATGAATCTATTCGTACCTCACTAAGGAAGACCACCACCTTGACAGAGCTTTGGTAGTGTCTCACAGAAGCAAGGGCAAGGTTTGATTTTATTGAGGCTTTGCATTTTGGTTCAAGGAAGTATGTCAATTTAGGGACACAAGTAGGATTGGGTCAAGATCATAACATTAGGTTCGGTGGAAACAGCATGGCAAGGATTTTAGAGAGTATTAGGATGGAAATTGCCTATTGATGCGTTCTATCAAAGGGTGGGTGGGACTTTGGCTAAATTACTATAAAGAACAGTCATTCCCCTAAAATAGGAAAGTTATGCTAATAAAGATAGTGCCATAGTAAGTTATGTTAATATGGACAGAAATCTTTGTGAGAATAAGGGGTACGTGACTTTGGTTCTCAGTGTCCAAGCTATTCATAGTAGTCAATGATTTTGGACCTAAAAAAAAAAAAAAAAAAAACAAAACAAAACAAAAAAACCTCATGATGTCCTGCACAGCACCTTCCAAAGAGTAAGCATCCAATAATGAGTACATACTGAGGAAAAGCCTGCGGCAAACAAAAGTGGCAACAGGTCACAAGCTCACAGTGTTTTCCATTGATATTTGCTACTCAATGTGGGGTCCACAGACCAGTAGCATCCATACTACTTGGGGGCTTATTAGAAGAATGAAATCTGAGGAGCCACCCTGGACATGGCCACTAATTACACAGGTACTGTATTATTAAGATTATCCCCAGGTGGTTTGTATTGCATTAAAGTCTGAGGAGTACTATGTGAACACCTATTGAATCCTTAACTTCTGATGAGGTATTATTAGTCCCATTCACAGATGTGGAAGTTCAAGCCAGGAAGTTTACATAACTTGTGCAAGGTCAAACAGTTTGTGGGTGTCTGAGTCAGGACTCCACCACAGACATCTCTGCTATTGCCCAAGAATGGGATGCAAAAAAGTAGTCCAAGGGGGATAAATCCACTAAACATGTAAATATTGATACACGCTTTGTGAAGTACATTTCTTTTTAGTTCTAATTTCTCTTTCAAGTTTTCTGATGCAGAAAAATATGAACAGCAGGTCTGAGCAATGTTCAGGTGCTGTGCTTTGATCCTTTTGCCATTCAAGATGGTTTATTTGCATTCTGCAAAGGAATCTGATAACCTCAGTGATGCAGACCATGCCATTAACCAAGAAAGGGCTGTTCCGCTTTCATTTGAGAGCTGGCCAGCTATGAGTGGCTCAAAGGGAAAGAATGACTATTTCCCTATTATAATGATTATTTATAAATAAATGGCCCCCATTCTTTCTTCTATTATAAAACCTATAGTTAGGAAGTTGAGTGGAGGATCAGAACTGCATACATTTGCATCTGCCAAACTGTATCACTAGTTACAGCATTATAGAGATGGCACTGAGATGAGACCTCAAGTATCAGGCTCTATCGAAGTTAATCTGTCCAAAGCAACTGGCAATGATAGTCAGCTGATTGAAAAGGTAGACAACCCAACTTGCAGCCCCTGTAAAATCACATGCCCTATGATAGCTATTTTGAGGATGTAGATATCAAGTGTATTTCTCCTTCACTTGTCATTTATCTGGTCATTTGATGAGTATTTATTGAACACCTGTGATGGGTCTCGATCTCTGCAAGGTGGCTGCAGGTGTAAGTAGGTCTTCCTGAGAGTCAGCATAATATCAGTACTCCAAACGGGGAGATGGGTTTGTGTCGAAACTGAGGATTTTGCAGAGGATATTTTGAGGTGGAGTAACAGGAAGTAAAGAATATTCTAGTCAGTCGTTGTACATAAACACGTCAGCACCGCTTAGGTTATTAACTTCCCTTTTGTTTCGGGTGCACTTAAGTCCTCCGTTTATTAAACAAGCACATCATAATCTGTAGATATAGTCATAAACAGTACAATAAAGCCTTCCACATCAGGGGTGTCATCTACCAAATTAGGTGTATTCCTAAGCTGTCCCAGCATGCACACACCTGCGCCTCCAGACAGGTGCTTGGCAGACACTACTTCCAGGCGAGCATCTGTGGGGAGACCCCACGGTGTCCTGTACTTTGGAGCTTTTCCCTTTGGCTCAGGAATTAACCTGAGGACTCCTCGTCAGTGTGGGCTTGGTTATATGACAGTAACATGTTAGAGAATGTGCCTGTGGGTTTAGGGTTATCGAGAGGCTGTTGTAGAAGTAAAACCTCCTTGAGGAATAGGATTCTTTTAAACTTCCTCGAGGAATGGGGTTCTTTCACTCAATCCATTGTGCAAATTAAGTGTAAGGCTTAGATGCTCAACTCCAGATGGTTAGTAAGTATGTATAGCTGATTATAAACTATATGAGTGAATTAAAATCAGCTTTTTATTTGTTGGTGAACTGGGATGAACTAGGATGATGTTAGAAATTGCTGGTGTACCAAACAAATAATACATGTGGTTTTCAACAAACTTTTGAAAATGAGTCAATGGATTCACTTAAATCTGCTTTGCTTTCATTACAGTATATGGATAATTCTGCAACTTCTCATTTGACCCTGTTATCAGTATTTAGCCAAATATTTATGGAGTGTCGACTGTGTTCTAGATTCTGGGGCTACAGTTTCCATTGAGACCACTGATGTCTCTTGTGGCTCATAGTGAATGATCCATCTCAAGGTATCGGGTCTGCAGTTTACCACAGTGATTTAGAAAGCAAAGGGGTGTCTGTCTTTGCCTTGGCATACATGCTCTAAGCACTTCCAGAAACAGTCTCCATTGGGTAACACAGGCTGTGTGGGGAGTGGAGTTGAGTCCAATCCACGATCCAGCAGAGAGCTTCAGCCCAGGTTTTCTTTAGAGCCTTTGCTACACACAAAGTTGGCTGATGTGCCATTCAGCATCCCAGCAGCTCTTTATCCTCACACTAGCAATGGCAAAGCTTTGTGCGGAGGCATTGCTGGCTGCTCTGAACTAAAACCGTCCGTGGGGACCATCAGAGGTTTTCTGAACACCTTATTCAGGTAGGCAACTGTGTGCCTCTGAGTGTGTGTGTGTGTGTGTGTGTGTGTACCTAAAATCCGGAAGACATCTGTTGAGAGGAAAGTGCTCTTCCGTGGGTCTGGCTGCCTCTCTGTAAGTCTTCTGATGCAGGAGCGTGTGAGCAGTAGGTGGGAGGAGATGCTTTTGTATGTGGAATGCTTAGGTCCGGGATTAAGTGATATTGCAACAGCTAGTTAGAAGCAGGATAAAAGGCTGAAGATCAAAGCATTCACAAATACATCCGTCCATTATTTCACTGCTGTCAAGTTGAACCACATCACTCTAGGGGAAATAAAAACCAAAACAAACAAACAAACAAACAAAACAGCAGTAAGGGCAAGTAGCCCAAATGTCAGATTCTTCAAGCAGCTCTGGTTGTCCAGCGTTTGAAGTCTCCTTACAACCAATTTGCTTGGCTCTTCTGGAGGGGGCAATTTATACCCACTTCCCTCTGTTGGAACATTTCCTTCTTCTATACTCCAACAGAGAACAATAGAGTTCAACAGTAATAGGCGGTTATTTTTTTCAATGGTTGTGCCCTCTTCTGTTTTTAAAGGTGTTTTTAAGAGACTCCAGCTAAAGGAGTCTCAGTGTGCGTTAAGGCGGCAATTAACTTTCAGTATCAGTACTTACGTTATATTTTCTCTCTTTCTGCTTTACTAAAGGAGTCATTAAAATTCAGTGTGAGTAGCATCAAACTTTATCATAAAAATCAGCTTTGTTTAGAGCACCTTGATTTTTTTCCCCCAAAACTGCCTGCTTTGTTTATGTATACATTGCTACTTTGCTTGCAACAATCCAAATGCTTTGTGGCACAACATTAAGAAACACAATGTTGAACTTCTATATTGTGTTCTATTTGAGAAAAATTCTGTTTCCAAAGTTTGATTTATTCAATTAAAGTTTAAGGATGTAAATTATTTTGTAACAAATTATTTGAGTTGGATACTATAACACTATAAGACTCTATTTTGAGTATTTTTGGAATTAATATATGGTTAAATGATAAAATAGGATGATTTACCTTTTATTTAGAGTTGAAAAAGTTATTGAGGTGTTTTTTTTCCAGTAAGAGTTTAGAAAAGACAGCCAAAACAGGTCCAAACTGGACTTGGAAGATATCTTTACACTTCTGAATTTTATCTTTATTCACTTGGGTTGAGATTTAATCATCACAAATGGGTCTGCCTTGAAGTAAATGCATTATTTATAACGTATGCTGTGTTTTAATAAAGAGGAAACAGTTATGGGCTCGCTGTTGTACATTTGAATGTTGTAAATTTTTTGCTATATTTATAGCCTCTTTTTTCTCTCGTGAGATTTACTTTGGAAATGAGGCATGCTCAATAATAGGCTGACATTCAGCTTCTATGTTTTAAATTTAAATGCTGTCAATGTCGTTGTCACATCTGGAATGCGTGGGGAGAAAAGATACCAAGTTTTATTATTTAGATTAAATTGTGGAATTGCAGATTGATATTTTTCAATGCATTTTCATGATAGTTTCTGCCATGGAGGCAGCGTGAGTGCTTTCAGGAAGATGGAGTGGTGTAATTACCAGGTGCACACGTTCATTAATCCTTGCTGGCTAAAGAAAGCTTCAAGTTCTTCTCCAGTGGCCCATTCGTAAAGCTATAAATATCTAAATTGTGTCAGCCAAGAAGTCACACAGAATGGTGGTTCTTTTTGAGTTCAATTTCATGCACTGTTGCTTTGGTCTTGTGAGGAAAGCTCCGAATTTCTTCGGATACTCCTGTTTATAAAGTTCCAAAAACAAAATATCAAATCATTGGGGATTTAATTAAAAATATACACTCTTCTTGTACAAGTAGATGATGGCAATAATATGGCTCATAAAATATTGTAGCTTCTTTTCTTTAGAGCTCCTCTTTTTATTTTGTATCATCAAGATTATAGCTAAAATTTTGATGCTATCTTAAAAGGATTTATAGCTTATGGTCCAACAATCTCCATGCAACTTCAAATCTGAGTACCCTTGTATATTATCTTCAGTAATGGAATGTTTCCATTGCATGTGGAAGCTGTATAAGATTTAGTATAAAGTAATACTTTTAAGTATTCCTTAAGAGTTCATTATTAAATATTCCTTAATAAAGTAATTACAAAGGATGTGTTCTATGCACAATTATTAAATAAAAAGTCTATCAGTATATTCCACAGACATCTGTCTTATATATTCCCTTGCTGTTAATAACTAATAGAGACATCATCAAGGACCCTGTTCTTTCTTCAAAACACATCTAGCAACTCTTGTAATAAGAATAACTGGACAGTGAATGTGAATCCCTTCATTAGAAGGATACCACTTAACATGTGTACAAAGACACACACACACAGAGACATATATTTTAAAACTCATGATATTGTTTCCCTTGTGTGCTCAGAAATAAAGGAAAACCAGCATGTACTCAGAGTATGCAAAACAGGTTTATATTTTAATGATGTACTTTAAAGGCTCAAAAAAAGTTATTGAAGTGATTTTCTGATTCTTTCTGATGTTTGACTATGTCAGTCATTAGAAATTCCTAAGATATTTGTAAAAGGTTTTGTTCAGAATATTTCAAAATTTATTCTTCCCCTTCCCCACCACCTCAATGTTACAATTACAAAAATCTGTGGATTTTTTACTTTTAAAATGACAGTAGTTAATCTGATCTCAAAACCAATGTCCAAGAGCTCTTTTATTCTCTGGAGAATATAATAACCACACATTTGTCATTCTTAAAAGAAAGAGCAGGGCATGTTTCTGTTTGAATTTCAGTACAAAAATGTGTATATACATGGGTGTATGTATCGTGGGTGGATTATTTAAAAAGATTATTTAAAAGAGACAAATATAGGATCCAGGAACTTTTGCTGTGGCTTTTAATTTCCCAAAACCCAGTGAAACCCTTGTGAATCTCTTTTCTCAGGTTTTTTAGTAACTGTCCAGCACCATGATCAGACAGAAGATGATTATAGTCACAAAAAGGAGAAAGCTTGGTGTTAGGGAGAAGGGATACATGTATATGTATGGATGAATTCCTTTGTCATTCACCTGAAATTATCACAACATTGTTAATGCACTGTACCCCAATACAAAAGTAAAAGTTTTTGTTTTTGTTTTTTTTTAAAGTACTGTAGTAAAGCAAACTCACTTAAGTCAACTAAGACAGAGTGACATAGAGAAAGATTTAGCATTCTACCCAACCCCTCCTTTAGGTAACATGTACTACTTCCTCCATTTTCATTCATGCCTAAATTTTCATCCAGCAATGAAGAGAGGCAGCACATGTGTTTAGACCTGGCAAAGCTCATTTTGCTTACCCTTCTCCTTAGCTGCTCTCCTTGGGGTTGACTGACTGCTCTTCTCATCAGTAACTTTGCAAGAAATAGCAATAGCTGGGAGATCATGAAGGAGGTCAGAAACATCCTTTTTGTTGCCCCTATTCTTATTACTGTTATCAATAAATCAATAAAGCATCTTACATTTAATAGCTAAAAGGTCCTGCTCTCTATTCTTGTCTTTTGAGATGCTTGCTCAATAGCCTTGGAGCAGGAAAGGTGGCAAGAATGTGGCTCCTTCCATGGCACTCAGATCCTGACAGAGCACCCTCACATCTGTAAATGGTGCAAAGTGTCCAAGAATTTTATGGGCTTTGGGGTTAAATACTGCAGAAATGTCCTAATTTATGCATTACACCACTGAGCACTAGTGACAGCAACAGGAAAAATAATTGGTGATTTGTCATTGTTTAGCCACTAAGTTGTGTCTGACTCTTTTGTGACCCCATGGACTGTAGCCCACCAGGCTCCTCTGTCCATGGGATTCTCCAGGCAAGGATACTGGAGTAGGCTGCCATGCCCTCCTCCAGGGGATCTTTCCAACCCAGGAGTCGAACCCATATCTCCTGCATTGCAGGTAGACTCAGAAGTGTGACCTCCATTGTCATGCTGGACTGTTATGCCATGCACATGGTTGGCCTCTTTCCCTCTCAATCCCTCTTTTCCACTCCCTTAACCATTGTTTTGAAGAAGGAAATGACAACCCACTCCAGTACTCTTGCCTGGAGAGTCCCATGGAGGGAGGAGCCTGGTAGGCTACAGTCCATGTCCATGGGGTCGCAAAGAGTCGGACACGACTGAGCAACTTCACTTTCACTTTCACTTAACCATTGTTTCCTGGAAGCATTTCCTATCTTATCACCTTTACAATGAGCCTTATCTCAGAATCTCCCTCTAGGAAATTTTAGGAACTAAGATAATTCTCCAGAGATGAAATTGATTGGTAAAAAATGCCGAAACTCTCTTAATAAATCTCCATTGTGAGACCAAGCCAAGTCTTTCCAGGTCCATATCCTTTGCCTTTTACTAGGAGAGTCTATTGCATTTCATTATTCAGTTTTTAGTCAACAAGTATCTATTGCATATCCATTTCTAGAATATTATATTTACAGCATAATTAGGGTATTCTAGTTAGTGGATACTCTATACCTATACACCTGAGGAGCTATTTGACTTCTCTGAGCCACGGTTCCTTTATCTGTGAAATGAGCACATTAACGCTGCCTACCTTATAGAGCAGATGTGAGAACTAATAGAACGATACATATAGAGCATTGACAATAAAGTTTGGTGATTACTCATGTTCATTAAATATTACCTGTTTTATGATTATTGATACTCTTTGAGTGTCTAATATAAACTATATAGTTTTATTGATGTTCAATAAAAAGGTAAAATTCCTATGCAAAGAAAAAGAGATGAAGAATTGAAGCTTGAGCCATAGGAAAGGTAATTGACTGAAGCCTCACTAGATGCCTGAATTCTGGCTCTGTATCCCTTTAGCCTTGGCTCATCAAGAGAAAACCTTGGAGATATTTCTGCTCGACTCAGCAGATCAATTTAACAAAGATGAATGGCATCTTGCTTGAAATGTATTTAGCCATAGCTGCCTTTTGCTAATTTGATAATTTGTAGTTTTTAGTAAGAATTAGGACTGTCTTCCTTTTAAGTGTAAAATAAAATGCAGATCAATGTGTCACTTTATTACCTTAAGCCCATCAGACAAATAATTCAGTGTGAAGACAGTAGCCAAGTGAACTCCTCTTGTAATGCTCAGAGACGATTTCACCAGTGGTAAAATTGCTGCAATTTATATTCATCAATTTGCATGATTTGACTTATTTTAGAAAAGTTATTAACTTGTGAAGAGAAGGCTTCAGAAGCATTCAAATGAGTGCAAGTTATCACTACTAGTATATGTGAAGTTCATTGAAAACTATATTGCTCTAAACTATACTTAGCTATAGTATCTCTACAAAGCTTAATTCCTGCTTCATTTAGTAGCAATCTATTTTGTATTATGAATGTCTCTGGCTTGTCACTGTAACATGGAATTATCACAGCATTATTTTTTTTTTTTTACAATAACCTCTTTTTCTTTGAAGAGGGGAAATTGTGGAAAAAAGCAACTCATTCTGTACTGCTGATGAATCACTTCATAAGTCATTCCTGAACTGAGATATTGATCTATTCCTCACAAGTTTGTTGTAAGTGATCTAAACAATCTCAAGCCATTATCAGTTAACAAAAATAAGAATCAACCAAAAATTAATTTTCAAAATATCTTAACAAATCTTATCCTCATTTTTGGCCAGATAAACAGGTATTGTTTTCTGTTATTAAAGTGATAAAGTCCACTGTATTAGTAGAAATGAAGTGAAAGTCGCTCAGTCATGTCTGACTCTTTGTGACCCCATGGACTATGAATTCCATGGAATTCTTCAGGCCAGAATTCTGGAATGGGTAGCCTTTCCATTCTCCAGGGATCTTCCCAACCCAGGGATCAAACCCAGGTCCCCTGCATTGCAAGCAGATTCTTTTTTTTTATTTTTTAATATAAATTTATTTATTTTAATTGGAGGTTAATTACTTTACAATATTGCATTGGTTTTGCCAGACATCAACATGAATCTGCCACAGGTATAGATGTGTTCCCCATCCTGAACCCCCCCTTCCTCCTCCCTCCCTGTACCATCCCTCTGGGTCATCCCAGTGCACCAGCCCCGAGCATCCAGTATCATGCATTGAACCTGGACTGGCAATTTGTTTCATATATGATATTATACATGTTTCAATGCCATTCTCCCAAATCATCCCACCCTCTCCCTCTCCCACAGAGTCCAAAAGACTGTTCTACACATCTGTGTCTCTTTTGCTGTCNACCAGCCCCGAGCATCCAGTATCATGCATTGAACCTGGACTGGCAATTTGTTTCATATATGATATTATACATGTTTCAATGCCATTCTCCCAAATCATCCCACCCTCTCCCTCTCCCACAGAGTCCAAAAGACTGTTCTACACATCTGTGTCTCTTTTGCTGTCTCGCACACAGGGTTATCGTTACCATCTTTCTAAATTCCATATATAGGCGTTAGTATACTCTTTTGGTGTTTTTCTTTCTGGCTTACTTCACTCCGTATAATAGGCTCCAGTTTCATCCACCTCATTAGAATTGATTCAAATGTATTCTTTTTAATGGCTGAGTAATACTCCATTGTGTATATGTACCACAGCTTTCTTATCCATTCATCTGCTGATGGATATCTAGGTTGCTTCCATGTTCTGGCTATTATAAACAGTGCTGCGAGGAACACTGGGGTACACGTGTCTCTTTCAATTCTGGTTTTCTCGGTGTGTATGCCCAGCAGTGCAAGTAGATTCTTTACCAGCTGAGCCACAAGGGAAGCCCACTAGTAGAAATAATTAATAATAATAGTATCTAAGATATATAGATCAAAGTAGTTTACATGGGTTTAATTATTTAATATTCTAATTATGTGAAGTAGGTACCACTATTACTCCCATATTAAAAATGAGGAAATATAGGTAAGAGTTAAGAAACTCATTTGAGCCTATACAGTTAGCAAGTGGGAAAGTGAGAATACAAACCCAGACAGTAAGACTACTGACTTAGCTTTCTCATCAGTATGCTACTATGAAAAATCTAAGCACCAGCTGGAATCCACCATTCACATTTTGGCCGAAAAACTTTTCGGCCTTTTCTCGGTGCTGACACTTATGCCACACGCACGCACACACACTCAAAACATCCCTATTTACCACTTCTTTTTTCATGTTTACAATGTAGCTTTTACAGCTTTTTTATTTTATATCATGTATTTTTTTCTAAAAATCCATGTTTGTCAATTATCAGCTTATCTTTTCAAGAAGGGGTATGAATGGTCCTAAGTTGTTCATATAACCAACCAAACTAGCAAATATTTTAAGGGTTTACCCAAAACAATATGTGAATCAGGAAAGGATGTAGTTGTTCACTGCATATTAAAGTTTATAAAACATCTGTGCTTAGACACAGAACATGCTCAATAACTGATAACTCTCATTATTAGGCTATATCTAGTCTATACATAAAATTTTACAGGGAAAATGTGACATTATTGAAGAGTAAAATAAAAACTACAGTGAAAAGTATTACTGAACTTTTACTCCATGCCACGTTTAACTTAATGGTCACAACAGTCCCATAATGTAGGTGCTATTATTGTACCATTTTATAAACTGCAAGTAGAAAAGGTAAGTAATTTGACAGAGATTATATATGCTTTCTATCTATCCTTCTGGCTCTCTCCCCTGTCAGTTTTTTCCATTCATCCATCCACCCAGTTACTTCTCTCCCTGCTCTCTTTCTGTGACCCTCTCTTTTTCTCCATCTCTAATTTTTATCCATCTGTCTATAGTGTATAATTATATGAACATATTTTGCAGAATTATGGGACTGAGAAAGAATCTTTAAGTGACCCTTCTTTTGATAAAAGACCACATTGAAGTTTAAAAAGTAACAAACACTGTTCTGTGCATATATGGAAGGAATGTCCTCAACAAAAGATATACATAGTGTAACATGATAGTGACAGGGCAGGCCCTTAAAATGTACAGAGCATTTGCAGCTTAATGCATATATGTTACCGAATTGATACAGCTTGGAATTTGCCTTCCGCTCTGGCTCAGAGGTTAAAGCATCTGCCTGGAATGTGGGAGACCCAGGTTCGATCCCTGGCTCAGGAAGATCCCCTGGAGAAGGAAATGGCATCCCACTCTAGTACTCTTGCCTGGAGAATCCCATGGAGGGAGGAGCCTGGTGGGCTACAGTCCATGGGGTCGCAAAGAGTCAGATAATGACTGAGCAACTTCACATTCACTAAGAAGACTGGCTTTCACCTGTTCACCTGACTTCTTATCTTGGATGGTAAGAAGCCTGTCTTAAGCAACCACTCCTGCCCTGTGTGCACTAGAAAATGGATGCACATGGCATACACACAAAAATCTTATTTTGCTAAATCAAGGCTAAGTTACTCTGTGGCCAATATCTAGCAATCTAACTTAAGACATTTGGAGGTGTGTAGTCATTTTGATAGTTTACAGGTAAATTTTAACTTTGATCACTTTTCAGAATGAAGAAAATAAAAAGCTAAGTTACAGAATTTGTCTTAAAATGTTTTTACAAAGCAATCTCATGTACATTACCTCATTTGCTTCTGCACATACTCTCTGAAGTTACTATTATTTTTTTTTCCCATTTTACAGGCTAGATTTAATGTGGCTGTGATTTTAAATATACTTAGTATGGTTAATAAATATTCCAATGTCTTGCTCTTATAACTACCAAGAAATCACAGCAACTGGTGAAAGAAAATAATGGGAAAATAATCTTTGATATCAGTATTAAATTCTAATCATATCGTTAGAGCTTTTCAATTTGTGATTTTCAAGAGGCTGTAATGTGGTGGCTTCTCTGACATGTGTTTGAATTCATTTCAGGTATTATAATTTAAACATAACACATACATTATCTAAAGTGTGAATGCACATTCCTATGAGATCATAAATTATAACAGTGAGAAATGGCAGTATTTTACTCTTTGTGATTTTTAACTTATAGGAACTAACTGTTGTCTTGGAAATAGAGGAAATACAATGTTTGATGTGCACTTAGTCTTTCTAGAATCCTGACACGTTTTTAACATAACTCTCTCACAGAGCAACTGAGCAGGAAGCCCTCAGAGCTAGTCACTGCAGCAAGCAGCATGCTTTGCTAAATTGAAGACACCTACCCTTTTCAATTCTTTGGAAATGTTTTTCCAAGAGACTTCAAATGCTACTAAATTTAGCATCAGTTGAAGACACACCCAGGCATATTACAGTGAAAGACCCAATGACTAAATATGTTGCCATTATTCACCATGTTTGTGGGTATGTTTGTCTTATCTATTGTGCCTTACAGCTTATGAAAATAGTGTTAATATTCAGAGTAACAAGTTACTTCCAGCAAATCCTAGCAATGACCATTTAAAACAAAATAACTTAAACACATATAGTATGGGTTTGAATATGTATCCAGTCCTTAACCTTTGTTGTTTTTATGTCTCCATCGTATTCTTTGAGCCAATGGGGGTTTTGCTTGTTTTTGCATTTCTGATTTTATGCTTTTAAAAGATGAATTTCAAAATGTGGATTTCATTATTGAAAGGCCAGTATGTTCTTGCCTAATCTCATATATAATTCAACATGATGAAGATTAAATATGTTCTTTGGCACTCATGATTTTACTTATTTTAATAATAATAATTTCCATTTATTACTGAAGATTCTCCTTGGTGTGCTTTTTGTGTGTTGCCTGTAGGTTTATCATAATACTATGCCATAATAAGATGAATCCTGACTTTCAAATAGTATTCCTATATATTACTTTTCAGTGCTAGTTCTATAAATGAAGGAGAAGCAGCTTTGATTTAAAACAGGTTTTAACCTGTACTGGGAATGTTACTTTGAGAATGTCTCTGTAAGAGCTTCTATACAACAGACATGCTAAGATTTGGTACACCTTTGCTTTTGATATGATTTTAATAGAAAAAAAATAATGGGGAATCCAGGCCTTTCTCTTGAAAACATCCAGGGAGAATCAGCCCTGACGCTAATAGTTTACATTTTCCCTTCAAACCCAAATGAGCATCCTTGTCAGTGGACTGGCGAGGAGTTCAGCTTTAAAGGTGGCAGATTCGAGATGATTCTATGGCAACAGAACTGTGCTTGCGGGAAATCAATCATAGCATCTTCTAAACTGTGTCACCTAGATTTTGCCTTAGGAATTTCTGGATTTCCAGAGAATGTCCTGACCTCCAGTGGTATATCTTAATAGAGAAAAGGAGGAGATTAGGAGATTTATTTGCTTCCAGTTTATGAGAGATGAGCAAGTGTTAAGAGTGTTAGGTTCCTAACAGTAAGATATTCTCCTGTATCTCAGTCATGTTGGAAAGACAAGATCTGAGTTATAGAAAGTAACCAATTAATGAATATTAGTCTTCAATATCCTGTTGTTGTTGTTGAGTCACTAAGTTTTGTCTGACTCCTTGTGACCCCATGGACTGTAGCCTGTCAGGCTCCTCTGTCCACGGAATTTCCCAGGCAAGAACACTGGAATGAGTTGACATTTCCTTCTCCAGGAGATCTTCTCAACCCTGGGAATGAACCTGTGTCTCCTGCGGCTCCTGCATTGGCAGGAAGATTCTTTACCTCTGAGTCACCTGGGAAACCCCTTCAGTATCTAGTAGACACTTAAAATAGAACATTTATTTCTAGTTTTAGTCTATTGTGAGAAAATCTGGCAGCCTACAACATAGAATTAGTTGTCGTTATTTGAACTGTATGGGTTCAATGTATAGGATCAGTTCCTTGACAAATAAATGAGCCTGTCCTATTGTCCAACACTCCCTACTCCATGAGAGTAACCTGAGCTAGAGGAAACCTGCAGATTTTTCAAAAGCAGTAGTTCAATCAGAGATTCCTATGGGGATTCAGGGTGATAAATTTCTGTGTAATTGTGTATGATAAGGAAAAGATTCCTTATCTATGATATTTAATCATATTGAATAGACTTGAATTAAGCTCCTAATATAGGATTCTGTGTTAGGTGTTGAGGTTACAACGAGAAACAAAGACATGGACACAACCTTTGATTTCTTGGTGTGATAGACCTACAAAAGTTGTCCAGATTTACTAAAGAGAAAATAGAAACGATGCTCCAAACAGTATGCGGAAATTCAGAGGCAAGATCAAGGATGATATACCTAGAAGACAATGAGGAAGAAAGCTCTGTTCGGTGAAGGGTGTGATTTAGGGAATGTTAGATAAAATAGCAGGCTTGAACTCTGAGCTAAGACTCAGTGATAGACTAGATCACATTGGCTATAGGCTCCTAAATGCTGATAGTGGTGGTAGTAGTGCTAATCATGACTATATATATTTTTGTTTATGCCAGGTTATTAATATGCATGGTGTTATTCCAACAGTGATACACAGAGCTTTAGCTTTGATGGATCTATGAAGATACTGAAGATCAGAAATTAGGTAATTTTCCCAAGATCACACAGCAAGAAGTGAAACAACTGAAATTTAGAACCATATCTATCTGACTTCAAAGGCTGTATGGTTGTTTCCCCTCCTTTTTGCAAAGAAGAATAGGGATGGTTCCATATCATCATGGAATGAATAAGATTTTCTTTTTACTCTATTGTCTTACATTAATGAATAAAGCAGAGTATTTTGTGCATATTCTTAACCATGATTTTGTTTAATCTTCCCAACTTTTGTGTGAAGTGGTTAGTACAGATAAAATCCAAGGAAACCCAAAGGAATTCAGCAAGTACGAGTGGAGTGAAAGAACCACATTTTAAAACCTTTTGTCAAAAGCTCTCTTTTTCTCAGTTAGGGAATGGAAGGGCAGTTAAGGTGAATGAGGTAGGCTGGACTATTCCCATTTGTAATCTTTTGACAATATTCAAACAAAAGACTCAGCAAATCCCTCTTGATGTGGGAAGCTTTACCACAGTCTGCGGAGTGTCTTTGGAGCAGACATTCTTCCTCTGCCGTTTCTCTCATCTGTCCAGTCTCGGCTCCAAGGAGAGGTCTGTCCACATGGTTCAAGTCTGCCTCCTCCACCTGCACCATCCTTTCACAGTATTCTGTAACTCGGCTCTTTGTCTCTCTTCTTCACGACACTTATTTTCTGCCTCCTCGATTCTGTCTCTCTCCAATTATTATGTTAAGAACGATGAGGTCAGGTGTCAGGTTTTTTTTTTTTATTCCATCAGTACATCCCCTGTGTCTAGCAGCACTAAGGATGTAATCAACCCTCAATAGGTAATCATGGAAAGAATGAAGGAATCAAGGACATCTGGCCAACAACCACTGTTATCCTGCCATGCAAATCTGGTGCAGGTTGACCCATCTTTCATTTCCCAGAGAAGTTTGTAGCTACTATGTACCATCCTAACAAGAAACCTCAAGGCCAGTCATTTCTTGGGAAACAGCCAGAGACTATTTTTAAATGAAAATTAAGGTTTTCTACAGGAGTATATATTTACTAACTATTTCCAAAACTGTGCAAGATCTCATGTGTGTGTGGAGCTCTTTACTATATTGAGTCCTAGATTTTTTCTTTTAAATACTCTTTAATGGGTGATTCTTAGTAACAGGCATAAAATGGTTTAGAATACCTGGAGATCAAAAGAAACTAACAATTGCAGGCTTTAGGTTATGCATATCAATTGCTATTGAATAAAGAAAACACACTGAGGCCACCTAGAAGTGGAAAATTACCTAATTTTATTTCACTTCTCAATGTTACTCATAGGGAGTAGTAGGCTTAATGATGACGTGATCAGAGCTCCTATGTTCCATGCAGATGATTATCTCTAAGTTTTGACTACTGTAAACTTGTCAAGAATATAAACCCAGTTGTTCTTGCAACTGCAAGTTAACATCTACCTTGTAGCAAAATTTAGTGGTAAAAGTGTCTAATTTCAATTTTTCTTTTAGTAACCTATATAATTTTTGAAAATATTTGTCTACTGCCACTTGATAACAGAAACTTTATCAGCACAAACTTTGAAAAGTGACTCCTAATGCCTTTTGTTAACTGAATTTTCCAATATCATTTTTCCATTGGCACATAAATTTTACTCCCATGTTGACAATTTTCATATGCTGCCCTTCAAAATTTCGTTGTCAGTGATATATCCTCATGACATAATCTCATTATAAAAATAGAACAAATGTAGCTAGACCTTTTAAAAATCAGTATCTTATATTCAGCCCATTTAATCACTTCAGTTAAACATCTTAGGAGCAAACAGGTTCATTTTAAGAGGAAATATGGTTTTCAAGATATGTGTCATAGCACCACATTACCTTACAACATCTTGTAA
>SJYA01003483.1:1970249-1980949 GCA_006410615.1 Neotragus moschatus
TTGTCTCATTCTACCTCGTCCTGCCTTCATAATCAGTATATCCTCACTTTGTACCTATAAAACCAAAAGAAGTCAGTATTCTTGAGATATAGCATGTTAATAAATTCAAGGGGTATTCAATGAATCTTAATAATTGAGTGGTGTGATGTGGAAAAATAGAATTCATAGGGAAAGGAACAGAAGTTAGCTCAGGAAATGAATTGACAGTGATGCTGTGCCTCACAGCAGTAGGTCTCCCTCTTCTGTATCCCAGTGGTTGAAGATCCCTTAGTAAGAAAAATAAAATGTTGTGAGCATTTATGTCTACATGACTGAATTAAATCCCCCAACAATGAAATACAGTTAACACAATATCTTGAAATGAACCCTAAGTGGATTTCAGGGAACCTGAATTCTAAGTATGGTTCTACTGCTGACTGATTGCATTAACTTCAAATCTATCATTAACCTCCTTGTGCCTCATTATCCTCATTTCACCAAATAAGAAAAATGAAATATTCCTCCTTTCCTACCTCACTTGGATGTTGTGAATTTAAATGTGTGAGAAGTGCTTGAGATGCATAAAATTTGATGGAGTGTTTTATTCATGAATTCAAGGCATCTGAAGTAATTTGACCATGATGGAAAGTTGCTTCCTTGCACATTTTTTTTAGAACGGCATTTCTGTCACTGACCCACCCATTTTTGCAGCATGTTACCTACTCCTAAATGTAAAACAAACATAAATTGGCCTTATAAATAAGCATTACATCTATTATCATTTCATAATATAGTATTTCATAATATTCATCATTCCCTTATTTACATATCCAATGTATATTTATTGAAGACATTAAGATAAAGCTTCAGTTCCTAAGCAGCAATGAGGAAATCTTCCATTTTTTATATTTTCTATTTCTCTGGCATTTAAAATGTACTTTAATAACCATGATCACCATTGATCTCTCAGTTCTATGAAGTTGATATGACATATGCTTTTTCCTATTTTGATTTTTATCAATTCTGTCAGAATTGATGTCAATTCTGTCTCAATAAACATGGGAAAATGAATAAATAAAAATCAAAATAGGAAAAAGCGTATGTCATATCAACTTCATGTGTACAGTGTGATTTGACACGTGTATATATTGTAAAACATTTACCACAGTAAAGTTAAAATCCTTCACCTCACATAATTGTTGTTCTTATAGTAAAACCATTAAAGTTCTACTCTCATAGCAACTTTCAAGTATACAGCGCAGTATTGTTAACTGTAGTCACCATGCTGCAACTTAGATTCCCAGAACTTACTTTTAACTGAAAGTTTGTACCCTTTGGCCAAATCTCTTTTATCCCCCCACACCTCTCTCTACCATTGTTAGAACTCTGCAATGGTAAGG
This sequence comes from Neotragus moschatus, assembly GCA_006410615.1. NCBI lineage: Eukaryota > Metazoa > Chordata > Mammalia > Artiodactyla > Bovidae > Neotragus > Neotragus moschatus. Next base: position 1,971,629 of record SJYA01003483.1, read on the forward strand.
ACTTCTCTGACCTAAATGTCACTGAGATCTAGAAGAGAAGAGCAAGGCTAAAGTATAAGGTGGGGCAAAGCCAGCTGAAAATGACTAAAAGAGTTCTGGGAACAAATATATGTCTTTAAAAAAATGAGGAAGAGAAGATAGAAGGGATTCTTCTTTTCACCATCTAGATAGCGTTTGAAAAGAAAAGTGTTGTGCTATAACTTAATAACTCTTTGTCAGTGCAAGCATTTGCTGAAGTCTAACCCTTATGTCAGAAAGTGAAGAGGAACTAAAAAGCCTCTTGATGAAAGTGAAAGAGGAGAGTGAAAAAGTTGGCTTAAAGCTCAACATTCAGAAAACGAAAATCATGGCATCCAGTCCCATCACTTCATGGGAAATAGACGGGGCAACAGTAGAAACAGTGTCAGACTTTATTTTTCTGGGCTCCAAAATCACTGCAGATGGTGACTGCAGCCATGAAATTAAAAGATGCTTACTCCTTGGAAGAAAAGTTAAGAGCAACCTAGATAGCATATTCAAAAACAGAGACATTACTTTGCCGACTAAGGTCTGTCTAGTCAAGGCTATGGTTTTTCCAGTGGTCATGTATGGATGTGNGAAGAGGAACTAAAAAGCCTCTTGATGAAAGTGAAAGAGGAGAGTGAAAAAGTTGGCTTAAAGCTCAACATTCAGAAAACGAAAATCATGGCATCCAGTCCCATCACTTCATGGGAAATAGACGGGGCAACAGTAGAAACAGTGTCAGACTTTATTTTTCTGGGCTCCAAAATCACTGCAGATGGTGACTGCAGCCATGAAATTAAAAGATGCTTACTCCTTGGAAGAAAAGTTAAGAGCAACCTAGATAGCATATTCAAAAACAGAGACATTACTTTGCCGACTAAGGTCTGTCTAGTCAAGGCTATGGTTTTTCCAGTGGTCATGTATGGATGTGAGAGTTGGACTGTGAAGAAAGCTGAGCACCGAAGAATTGATGCTTTTGAGCTGTGGTGTTGGAGAAGCCTCTTGAGAGTCCCTTGGACTGCAAGGAGATCCAACCAGTCCATTCTGAAGGAGATCAGCCCTGGGTGTTCATTGGAAGGCCTGATGTTGAAGCTGAAACTCCAGTACTTTGGCCACCTCATGTGAAGAGTTGACTCATTGGAAAAGACCCTGATGCTAGGAAGGATTGGGAGCAGGAGGAGAAGGGGACAACAGAGGATGAGATAGCTGGATGGCATCACCGACTCAATGGACGTGAGTTTGGGTAGACTCCAGGAGTTGGTGATGGACAGGGTGGCCTGGTGTGCTGCGATTCATGGGGTCGCAAAGAGTCTGACACAACTGAGCGACTGAATTGAAGTGAACTCAACTGAACCTTTAAAAGGGCCCCAACCATTCGGCTCAAAATTAGAAACCAAGAAAATAAACTTAGACATAACATTTCCTGTAGGAACTATCAATCTCCTACCTAATTTTTAAGTTAACCCTAGACTCAGCAATAACACTGATTCAGGACTTCCTTATGGCAAGCTTTCAGGATATAATTATTATTAGTGACCATAACTCTTCATTTCCCCTTTTGTCATTGATGCATCGGAATTTAATCATAAATCAATGGTTATGATCCCTTTTAAGTGAGAAAAGGGGTGGCATTAGGTGGTAGGATTGTCATTTTAAAGTCATGAAGCATTCAGTTATTACTTTTCTGATTGTCAAATTGGCCACTACTATTTTCAGATTTTAAGAGGCATCAAGCGTTGGCAACCACTTTTTTTTTGGTGTTATGATTTCATCATAAAATGAACTTTTATTTGATGACTCTATAAAAGTTTGTTGAAATGAATGTGTGATACTTTGCCTCTTTCTAGCAACGTAATCAAACAGTGTTGAATAAGATCTGAGAATTGTCAGTATGTGTACTTTAATTTGCAGGCAAAAGTGTTTCCCTGCAAACAGATCTCATAATGTAACTAAAACCATAGCTCAGATGGTAAAAAATCCACCTGCAATGTGAGAGACCTGGATTCAGTCCCTGGATTGGGAAGATCCCCTGGAGGAGGGCGTGACAACCCACTCCAGTATATTTGCCTGGAGAACCCTCATGGACCAAGGAGCCTGGCGGGGTACAGTCCATGGGGTCACAAAGAGTCAGAAATGACTGAGAAACTAAGCACAGCACACAGCACAGCAAACAAATCTCATAATTTAACTAAAATCATAGCTGATGTATTAGCTTGAAAAGGCAAATGGAAAGTTTAGTGTAGGAAAGAAAAGAAAGAAACAGCTCTTTTGCATGTCCACAGCAAACTATAAATTTCTTTGTTAGTTAATTTTTGGCTAAATTGCTGAGGTTGGAGAGCCTTAGTTATGATTAAACTACCAGCATGATTAAGCTAAATATTACATTGAGTTTCAGTTTTAGTTTTCTTCCACACCCTGAGCTTGATCATTTATCATAAAGATTTGGGTCCTCTCTCAATCCTGGTATCTTTCCAATTGGCAACTCAAAGGACCTTACATAAAGAGGAACTACACTGATTATAAGAAAGAATATTTTAAACTCTGAGTTCCTATTTCATTTTTTCCCCCTTCTTAAACATATTTTCTCTACATGATGAATGTGAGTGTTGGAAGGTGATAAATACCACCCGTAGGCTTTAGAATTTAAATGTTGAATTTGACACTCAGAGTTTAAAGGCATTGTGAAAATTTCTCCAGAACTAATGTTCAAGCAATTTGGGTTTTACAGGCAACTCAGTAGTTTTGAATGATGTAGTTATTTTGAAAAAGTAACCATAAAAAGCTATGTTCAGAGAAGTAGTGCTTTGCATTTATCAGAAGAATGTAAAAGTCAGTTGATGAGCTTGCTGTTAGGAATATACTTCACTTTTTAAAATTATATTCTAACTCATTAGTATTTAATTCATGCTTTTGTGCAGCAAACTGAATCTATTAAAAAGATTGGATATTTATTTTTAAGTTAGAGGCATGTAAAAGAAAATTATAAACATTTTAAATGCCCTTTTATTGTCTTTTTTTTTTCTCTTCAGCCCATCTCTAGGCATTCACAAAATATATTTCCAAGGAGTACGTCTACACGTTTTATAAGCAAGCATTATCAAACATTTCTTTCTTAACTGTAGTATGCAAAGTATCTTCATCTAGTTTTCAGTACCTAGTTTTCTTTTTAATCATACAATGTTATTTCTTCTACTGTGAAATTAATGCACTCAGAAATGTATATCCATGTTGAAAGTTAAAAGGAAATGCAGTTACTGTACTTGTGAATGGTCTATTTGCTATGCATATTTTGCATTGGATGGTAGTGAATGCATCTAAAAGAAAATGAATGATCTTTGTTTTTACTGAAGGGATAAGCATTGTACATAACTACCTTTCTTCAGCAGCACAATTGCAGATACACAGTTTTTCATTATTGTCCAGTCATCATCTTACTATGAAAGTAGTTTGAATAAATGCCTTGTTCCTTTGAGTAGCATTTTCAAAGAGGAAGAGAAATTAGAAATACTTTCAAAGGTACTTCAAATACTAATGGTACAATTCTTTCAGTATTTCAGTGATTTAACAAAGACAATGTATTTTATTATGTTTGAATATTAAAGAAAGTATATCTGTCAGAATTCTGTTGAGAGCCTATATGTCACAAAGGAGGAATTTCTTGAATGATTAGATAGAAGCTGATATCATTTTTACCCAGTATAATAGGATTTATGAATCCTAGTCATACAAATAGGTTAAGCTTATATGTGTAGATGTATGTGTACTGGGCAAGAAATGGATGTGTCTTTATTAATTAAATATTCTATTTAAAGAGTTATCTTTTAATATAATTATGTTTAAAGTAGGATGATAGTAAGTATAAGAAACTAAAAATGTCCGAAATATAAATTAAACTCTGATTCAGCTTCTAGCTTACAATCCCAGAATGTTCTGAAGTTCATTAAAACCACAACTAATCCTTGTACTCAGGAACTACAGAAGGGACAGTTAATAGACATTTCTAGCTGATAGACTGTTATAGAGCAGAGAACAGTCTGTGGTTTTGAAAATTAAACATATCAATTTGCCCCTCTTCCCCCATTAAGGAAGAGTTCCTTAATTGTGCTAACACATCAAGTGAACTGTTCCATTAGATTTTAAGACCCAGATATAAACATCTGGGTAAGGTTACATATTTCAAAGAAACAAAACACCAGAAACCATTGATTATAAATCTCACGGCTGGAGGGTAATTTGCAACAGAGGTTTATATGTCAAGTATACAGAGTTGCTAACATTGTTCTAAAGATGGGAGTGTGGGTGTTTGAGCCTTGAAAGTGGCTGTTTATATCTATCAACTGAAATTGATCATTAAAAGTACCTTCTCTGTCAAGGTTTACCAAATCATCTTTTGCCCCCTGTGTCTTAGACTATTTTACCTGTTCAGCTTGGATTGCTAATTCCATTTTCCCCAGAATCACTGTCTGTCCCTTTTGCAAAGCACAGATACAGCATGCATAAATGTTGGATTGTAAAACACTTGTACCAAGGCTTTCTACAGCTTCTGTTGAGTTCAGGAGGGTCTAGTTTATAAGATCATCTCTGGCACATAGTCAAGAACAGCCTCCCATTTTCCCAGCACCCTCTCTGCCTATGGGTGTGAACACATCACTGGGATGACTGCGACTCAGGCGAGGGATTGCACTCAGAACTGAGTGAGCATGAAATCAACCAGAAGGGCTGCTGAGCCCAATCCTAGTGCTTCTTATTCAGTAGATCTGGGATGGGGTCCAAGTATTTACATTTTTAACAAGTGTGTAGGTGATGCTGATGCTGTGGTCCCCAGGATAACATGTTGAGAAACACTGATGTAGAAGTCAGAGAATGAAGCTATAGTTCAGAAGATCTGTGTTCCTGTCCCAGTTCTACTTTTATAACTTAGCAAATGAACCAAACTTTCAAGGTTTTAGTTCTCTTCATCTATACCATGGGTGGTTAGGTTGGTTTTCTAATTTAAAATTAAATAATCTAACTAACATCACATATATATATATCTCACACCCTCTTTGTGCATTCTTCTGTTGATGGACATTTAGGTTGCTTCCATGTCCTGGCTATTGTAAATAGTGCTGCAGTGAACACTGGGGTGCATGTTATCTTTTTGAATTATGGTTTTCTCCGAGCATATGCCCAGAAGTGGAATTGCTAGGTCATATGGTAGTTCTGTTTTCAGTTTTTTAAGGAACCTCCATATTGTTCTCCATTGTAGCTGTACCAATTTACATTCCCACCAACAGTGGAGGAGGGTTCTCTTTTCTCCACACCCTCTCTAGCATTTGTTGTTTGTGGATTTTTTTGATGATGGCCACTCTGACTGGTATGAGCTGATACCTCATTATAGCTTTGATTTGTGTTTATTTAGTAATTAGTGATGTGGAGCACCCTTTCATGTGTTTCTTGCAACATGAAAGAAACCACCTTGGCCATCTTTAAGAGTTTTTGGAGAAATGTTTATTTAGGTCTTTCACTCAGTTTTTGATTATTTTTTTTAATGGAGCTGCATGAGTTGTTTGTATATTTTGGAGATTAATCCCTTACCAGTTGCTTTCTTGGAAGTCAGAAAGTGGAAAAAACAAATATTGTATAATATTGCTTGTATGTGGAATGTAGAAAAGTGATACAGATGAACTTATTTGCAAAGCAGATACGGAGACACAGATGTAGAGAACAGACATAGGGATACTGGGGGTGAGGGTGGGTTGGATAAATTGAGGGATTGGGATTGACATATAGACTCTACTGTGTATAAAACAGATAACAAGAACCTACTGTATAGCACAGGGAGCTCTACTCATTTCTATGTGGTCACATAAATGGGAAGGAAGTCCAAAACAGGGGATATTTTATACATATAGCAGATCCACTTTGCTGTATAGCAGAAACTAATACAACATTGTAAAACAACTATGCTCCAATAAAAATTAAGAAAAATATATGTGGGCAAAAAATTTAACAGTGAATTTCTGATTCACTATACAATGTACCAAAGAAGGATGACTATTTCCCTTCATTTTTTCCTTTTCTCCTATTCCTAGGTGATCTCATTAATGCTTTGGATTTAAATTACAAACTTTCCTGAAAAGCCTTTAAAATATACTTTGCTGCCCTGAATTCTGCCCCAAATGCTGGTCTTAGATGCCCATCTGCCTAATTGACATTGCCACTGTTGAAGGCAGCACAAAGTCAACAGACACCAAATTGAACTTATGATCTTGTCCTTCAAACATGACACAAATCCACTTTGCCCCATCCTGGTGAATGTCACCAGTCAGTTAAGCAGGCTCAAAGTCTGGGATTTATATTTGATTCCTCTTCACTGTCTTTCAGTTGCCTTGTCAGATCCCACTGATTTAACCTTCTTCAACATCTCTACAGTTTTCCTCTATGTCCCTCATTATCTAGGGTAAGCTGCCATCATTTCTCTCTGTTCAGTTCAGTTCAGTTCAGTCACGTCCGACTCTTTGCAACTCCATAAATCGCAGCATGCCAGGCCTCCCTGTCCATCACCAACTCACGGAGTTCACTCACACTCACGCCCATCCAGTCAGTGATGCCATCCAGCCATCTTATCCTTGGTCGTCCCCTTCTCCTCCTGCCCCCAATCCCTCCCAGCATCAGAGTCTTTTCCAATGAGTCAACTCTTCGCATGAGGTGGCCAAAGTACTGGAGCTTCAGCTTTAGCATCATTTCTTCCAAAGAAATCCCAGGGCCNTTTTCACTTTCTGCCATAAGGGTGGTGTCATCTTCATATCTGAGGTTATTGATATTTCTCCCAGCAATCATAATCTTTTAATTATGTATGTTGTGTGCTAAGTCACTTTGGTTGTTTCTGACTCTTTGCCATCCCATGGACCATAGCCCACCAGGCTCCTCTGTCCATGGGATTCTCCAGGCAAGATACCTGAGTAGGTTGTCATGCCCTCTTCCAGGGAATATTCCCGACCCAGGGATCAGACCAGCATCTCTTATTTCTCCTACAATGGCAGGCAGGTTCTTTACCACTAGTTCCACCTAGGAAGCCCAACTCTCTTAATTAGTGGAATTAAAAGGAATCTGCCCCTCCCCACCAGCCTGCTTTCTCTCTAGCCAGAACGCTGGGTTTTTTGGTTTGTTTTGTTTTGTTTTTAAATGCAAATTTTGTCACTATATATTCTACTTCAAAGGAGTCTTATTACTCATGGCCTTAACATGCTCTTTAAGGTCTATCATGCTCTTTCGTCTGCTATGTTTGTAGTATTATCTTTCACTACTTCTTTCTTCTTACTTTTTTCTACTCCAACCACACTAACTGCATTTGGTAAGATTCTTCTAAATACATCGCCGCGATCTCTTTTGACTTTGCACATCTTACTCCCTCTGTTAGGAACTCTGCTCACAATCTCCACCACTACTCCTAAGCCTCTGTACATATGTCGTACTTCCTGCTCACTGTATAGAACTCCTGTGGTTGTTACCATCTTGGGAGAATTTTTCTGGATCCCCCACTACCAATTCAGATCAGGTCCTCTTGCAACATGATTTCTTGGTACCCTTTATTTTCCTCTCATATTCCTTATTTCAACTTGTAATTCCATGTTGTTTGTGTTAGTGTTTAATTGTTATCTGTGTCACCTACCAGACAGTGGGCATATTTTTCTCACCACTGGGTTGACAGAAACACAGACCATATTTGCACACAACACATGTTCTAGAGAAATTTGTCAAACTGATGAATGAAAAATTATACCTTCATTTTACTCTGATATGAAACAAAAATGAGCTCCCCCTAGGGTCTCATCTGTATCAGGGGGCTCAGCATATAAAGAATCTACCTGCAATGCAGGAGACCTGCATTTGATCCCTGGATTGGAAAGGTCCCCTGGAGAACAAAATGGCAGCCCACTCCAATATTCTTGCCTGGAGAATTCCATGAACAGAGGAGCCTGGTGGGCCACAGTCCATGGGGTGGCAAAGAGTCGGACATGACTGAGCAGCTAACACTTTCACATTGGGGTCTACCTTTTAGAATGTTGAGCCTATGTAAACTTAACCAATAGTTTTACTAAGGTTTAAATTTTAGAAAATAAATTGATCACTTTTACATGTGACTCTTCTGAGTACTGAGCCCTTTGTCAGAGTCAATTCAGCAGGGTCACTGAAACAAAATCTACCTTCATTCACCCTTAGTTCATGTCATTGCTCTCCTATTTCTTATCTGTGTGACTTGGGAGACATTTAATATTTTTAAAATTTGCTTTCCTTTTCCTTAATTTGGGATGCTGATAGTGCCAACTTCTTGGAGGTATTGTGAAGAATAAATAAACATAATTCATCATAAGTACTTTGTATAATACCTATTGCATCCTAACTGCTCAATACATTGAAGCTATTAATATACAGTCCATGGGGTCACAAAGAGTTGGACAGGACGGAGCAATGAAACACATTAATATTAGCATGGTTCTGTTAGGCATTTCCATGGTTCAGTTCACTTTCAGGCATTTAGTAGGAGCACAGTAAAAAGTTTTATCAAAGTTTATACATTCTGTATGTGGTAGCTGTATAACATCTGAATTATTTAAATAGATCTAACTCTTCTTTATGTACCATCTCACAGAAGTTAGCTGTCCTGTTCTTCACCTGTGTTAATATTTCAAATGAAAAAGAAAATCAAGGATATAAACATTGAAATCAACAGTGTTCCTTAAGTTACAGGTTACTTCATAAAATTTCTACCAACCTAGAGTTTAAGGTGAATAATCTATTTTCTTTAGATTTTATTTAATAACATTTATTTCACAGGAGATATGTACAGACCATGATAGATATAAAGATGACTAAGCCATGCCACCATTTTTTAAGGTGCTCACTACCTTATAAAAAAGTGGATTCACACAAATAACCATGTGAAATAAAATGGTAGGTTTAGAATGGCCTATGAAACAAAGGGTTATAGGTATATATGACTAGTGTGATTAATTTTACTTGGAGAACTTCAGTTACCTGAGAATTCTATTTTTCTTTTTTTTCTTTCATGGTTCTGTTTCTTTTTGCAGTAATAGGGCATATTTCAGACTTTTTCTCTCATTGAGTAGAACAGTGGTTTTCAAAGTATGGTTCCCACATCATCATCACCTGCATATTATTAGAAATGAAAATTCCTGGGCCCTACCTGAGGACATATTGAATCAGAAGCTCTGACACTGGTATCCAGAAATATGTAATAAGTACCCCAGGGAATTTCTATTTGTGCTGAAGTTAAAGAACTAGTGGAATAAAGAACTATTTTGTAGTAGACTA
>SJYA01003483.1:1981109-1999744 GCA_006410615.1 Neotragus moschatus
CTAGATTCCCTCATTAGTATCAATTCCTTTTTCTTTCTTTTTTTTTTTTTGACATGTAGTTGACCTAAAATATTGTGTTAGTTTCAGGTGTACAGCAAAGTAATTGGGTTATTATATATACATATATATACTCCCTTCCCTGGTGGCTCAGATGGTAAGGAGTCTGCTTGCAATGCGGGAGACGCAGGTTCGATCCCTGGGTTGGAAAACCCCCTAGAGGAGGAAATGGCAACCCACTCCAGTATTCTTGCCTGGGAAATCCCATGGACAGAGGAGCCTGGTGTGCTGCAGTTCATAGTTGCATAGAACTGGACACAACTGAAGCCGCTTAGCACACACAGCATATGTATTTATGTTTTATATTATAGATTATTACAAGATATTTAACATACTTTCCTTTGCTATACAGTCAATCCTTGTTTCTTATGTATTTTATATACAGTGGCATGTGTCCATTAATCCTAAACTCTTAGTTTATCCCTCCCCCACTCTTTCCCCAATGACAGCCATAAATGTGTTTCCACGCATCAATTCTGCTCTTAAATATCCAGATGCTCACAAACAAAATTGAGCTAACTAGCTTTAGGCTTCCCCCTTTCCTGTATACATGTGTTATCTGTACACACCGAACAAATGCGCCTTTTATCTGAACCAATATAAAACAAGGCATGTCCTGTTTGAGGACCAGTAGCTGTATTTTTCCTCAAGGTCAATGCATCTTCACTACTTCCTTCAGTGCTTTTGGAAAGTAGATTTTAAATGGTTAAAGGTAGTGACAGGACATTTACTTGGATACAGTTACCTTAATTTCATAATATTCAATATAAGAAGAAAAATTCTCATTAGAAGTGCATTCCCTAAATAGCCACAATACAGAATTCATCATTGAAATTCATCTGAGTAGTTTTGCCTTATTTTTTAGGGGAAAACAAAGTAGTTCACATCAGAGAACAGAACTTGTCTGGCAAAGTGCAGTGTATTTACTCGGAAACATTTATAGAAGAATTACAACATGTCAGTTATGTTGTAGGCACTGTAACAAGGACAGAGAATTCAGAGGTGAAGAAGAGATCTCAGGAGACAAGGCCAGTGAAGGATAGATACGTAAAGCCATTCAAATGGAGTGAGAGAAGTAATCTAGTAACAGCTACTGTCTGTTGAAGGTCTACTTTGTAAGGGGCAGTCCATCCTTTGCTTCTTACTCTTGCTACTTAATCTTTGACATAGCTCTATAGAGTTGGAGGTATCAGCATCAATTTATAGCTCATAATAGTGAGACTCAAAGAGATTAAGTAACTTGTCTAAGAGCACACAGCCGGTAAGTGGTGCCATTATGGTTCATATCTAGTCTTCAAGCTCCATTAGGGCAGGAACTGTGTCCATTTTGTTCACCAGTATATACCCAAGGCTTAATGTAGTCCCTTGAACAAAATAGATGACAGGTAAATAATTGTTGAATGAATACATGAATAATCCTGGTCTTTCCAAAGACCTTACTTATACAGGTAGACTAGTTTGAACAGTGTATTGGAGGAGAAAAAGAGAGAGAGAATGTGCTTTGAGGACAGCTTTTCAGAAAATGTGAAGGAGGAGTCCAAGTTGGATAGGCAAGGAGAAAGCTGGGTGGTGGATCGGGCAGGGAAGGGTCCCAGCCACGGTAGAGAGGTGTGAGAGTGAGTGGCATGTCTGCAAACAAGACGGGATTAAAGGAGAGACAGGAGGAAGGGAGACAGCGATAGGCTATTGCATGTTGGCCATACTGGCCAAAAAGTTTGCTCAGGTTTTTCCATAATATCTTATTCTGTCACAAAACCCGAATGAACTTTTGGGCCAACCTAGTAACCTGTAGAGGTTCAGATACTGTGCTCCACCTTTTTCTAACTGAAGTTCGTATATCCCTAAGGTTCATCCTGTGTTCCACCTTTCTCTAAGTGAAGTTCATATATCCCTTTCCGAGTTATCTGATTGATTCAATAAAAGCTGTCAATGCCTTAACTTCATCCCAAACCTATTAGCTCAGTGTCCATGGGTGAAGACCCAAATTCTATATACTTTATTTAAAAACAAGTCCCAGCTGAAGGATGGCCATACCAGTTGAGAATCACTGGTAGGCCAGTGTGTCTCATGCTTCCTCAGTGTTACCCAGAGGGTCCATTGTACCACAGCTCACTTCATAGTTGCTGGTCCTGTAGGTCTGGATTAGGATTAGAATTTGTGCTCCTGACACATCCCTCAGTTCTTTGGCAGTGCTGATTCTGCTGGTGTTTATCTCATCTTGCTTTGAGAACCAGGGTTTTAGCCTAGACCATATATACCTAAATATATAGACAAGTAGGCCCTTTGCTTTTATACACTGGCAAGTGACTTGGACAAGCCTGAATTTTCAAAAGCCCTTTTCTGCAGTTTTGCCCAGTAGATTAAAGAAACATAGAAAAAAGATAAGAAAGGTAGTTATGGGATCATTAAAATTATCCTGACGTACCAAGGAAGGAGCCTCAAGATCAGAATCACAGAGCAAATGTAGAACCCTAGGCCACTGCTCTCTAGTCCATCATGAAATCAACTTCTCTTTTCTGTTGAGTCCTGCTCCCAGGCCACAGAAGTGGAGCCCAGAAGCAAGGTCACCTGTGAAGTTAACCGAGCCCCTTTGTAACCATTGCCAAAAGCCCCCCTGGTCATCACCAGTAAACTTCCTGACCCCAAATAAGGCAAAAATGGCCACTCCAGTAATTACCCTATAGCACCCTAACCAATCACCTAATGCCAGCCTTCCAGCAGGAATTTTCTTTATCATAAGGTTGACTACTAACCCAGAAAAAGCTCACCCTAGTCTGTCAGGAGGTCGGCCCGCTGAGCTTGCAGCGCCCGCTTTATCTCTGTTCTGTGTTTTAATAAACTTACTCCCTTCTGAAAATGCTCTATTTCTGGAAATTCTTTCCCAGCCCATGCTTGGACTGTCTCAAGATTTTCTCACTTCCTTATATCCACATTTATCCCTTTCTTTGGATGGTCGGACAGAAATGTTTGAAAAAGTTTAAAATACAAGCCACTCATTGCTTTTCTTCCTCAAATGTCCCACTGTTATCAGTGCACTTTCAAGGCTTCAGCACATCTTTGCCTTCCGATTCTGTCTTTTTCTCTTGGCCTGTATTGATAATAGGTTCCCCTTTTAGATTCTATCCAGGGACTTCCCTCACTTTACAATTATACTTCTATTGCATTTTGAATAAAAGTGAAATGATATATTAGCTCATTTTTGGAAAATTTTATTTGAAAAAGAAAGTTCGTAGAGCAAACATTATAGAGTTGGTTAATCCTATCTGTTTTTGGTGGCTCAGACCATAAAGAATCTGCCTGCAAAGCAGGAGACCCAGGTTTGATCCCTGGGTCAGGAAGATCCCCTCAATAAGGGAATGGCAGCCCACTCCAGTATTCTTGCCTGGAGAATCCCATGGACAGAGGAGCCTGGTGGGCTATAGTCCATGGGGTTGCAAAAGTGTTGAACATGACTGAGCGATGTCAACTAATCCTGTCATTTACTGAGAAATCTTTAGTCATCCCCTAACTTCCTGTCTGCAGTCTCCACACAGTGGAAATAAAGTGAGAGAAGAACGAGAGACTTATTTCTTAAGGTCAGGAGTCAGTGCCATCACATGCAGGCGGAGACATCAGAAATATGAAGAGTCCACCAGTTGCAGGGAGAGCACTCAACAGCACCAAGATGAAGGGCCTTTTAAATGCAAGACCTCTCTTTTAGTTTTTGTGCTATAAATGTGAGTGCTCAAGTCTGCCCTGATGAAGAATCAATAGATAAAATGTCTCTTTGTGAATGCCACACTTCCTTGGCTTATTCATTATTTATCAAATGATTATTTTCAGATGCATTGCACATAACTACCATGGATACATATTGCAATTGGGGATAGAGCAGTCATTTTATATCCATGCTTGACAAAGAGAACCCACTGCCCAATCCACACACCCTTCTGTACAAATCATTAATTCTAACTAACATTCATATTTCCAGGCCTCTTTCTCTACCCAGTTTGCTAGATATGTTTGTAGCATTGACCTCAAACTCCAACATGCCACAATCGGATTGCAGCTTGATTCTGAGCAGTCAGAATACCTGAAATTTGGTTTGTTCCATAACAGTGATAGGTCTGTAAATCAGAGAGGCAAGGGTTTGATTGCTATTAAAATTCATTTCATGCCCATCAATCTTGTAGGTGGTTGTTAATCAGCCAAGGTGGCTCATTAAGCACCTTGGAGGATCAGTGTACAATTCTGAGTAACTCTGGCAATTGGAGACATTGCCAACTGAATTTGTATGAGTTTGGTAAAGTTAAGTGGAAACAAGCAGCTTAGGGTTTTGATTACAAAGTGAAATCAAGAGTGAAAGAAGTTACAAAACTCCAGGTAAATTCATTTTAAATTATGTCCCTTTGTATGCTCACAAACATGTTGAGATTCAAAAGACATTTATTGCAGAATACTTCTTTGTCTCCTTAGAATCCATTATCTGGTTTTCCTTCATTCATTAATCAAATGTTATCAAGTCTTTATTGTATATAGGAATTGACCAAAAGCTGGTAACAGAGAGAGATAAAAGACACAGCCTTTCAGAAGGTCCTAGTTCAGAAGAATCAGGTGTGGAATCAAATAATTAGAATACTGTGCTCCGAAAGGGGTGAGCACAGAATGTGATAATGGACCAGGGCTTCAGAATCAGCCCCCAAATGAAAAATCAGAGAAAGGAAGATTGAGCCAGGGAGAAGGAACAGTTTTTCCTAAAGATGAGTGAATAAAAGTGAGTCAGGAATGGTTAAGGCAAAGACTAAGCTTTGGTGGACAAAGACCTTCTCACTGTGCGTTTCCCTGGTATAGGGTTTGGTGAATGCACAACGCAAGTAGGGTAGTTCTACATCACTGTGGACAAGGCCAATGGGGAAGAGGTGGGATCGGAAGATGAGGGGACATGGAAGCTGCGAAAACTACATGGGGAGAGTGTTCATCATGTTAGGAGATACTGAGTCATGGAATCTTTACTTGAAGAAACCCGGTCTGTTTTCCCCAATTTCAGTTCTAAGACCAACATTAACTTAATACAGCACCAGGGGCTCAAACTTTAGGAAAGGCCATGCTGTGAAACTGATACAGTTCAATATACATATTATTCCCATGCAAATGGGATGGCCTTAGCCCTCAGGTGGTGGTGGTGGTGGTTTAGTCGCTAAGTTGGATCCAGCTCTTGCAATCCCATGGACTGAAGCCCACCAGGCTCCTTTGTCTCCTTGGCAATTCTCAGTGCTAGAGGTCACAGAACTTGTTACAACCTGCTTAAATTTCTTTGACTTTTAACACTATAACAGAATGTTTTTCATACTTTAGCCTGCATCAAAATGAACTGGAGGGCTTGTTCAAGCACTGATTACTGGGCCCCATTCCTAGAGTTTCTGATAAGGTAGCTGTGGATGGAAACCTAAGAATTTGCTTTTCTAACAAGTTCCCAAGTAATGCTGCTGTTGCTGGTCAAGGAACCACTCTTTGAGAACCATTTCTCGAGGGGCACATAGACTGCAAAAAGTTTCCTCGGCCTGGCCCAGTATTTACTGGGAGCACCAGAATTACTGGAACTTGAGCAATACTTAGAGAGTTATATCCTGGTTGCTCTGTAGCCTGGTCCTCTGTGTCTCCTTTAGAACCATGATAAAGGATAAGTACTACCAGCTTCAGTGTTTGGGCTATACTCTTTACAAGATTGATAAAACAATAACACAGGTTTTGGGGAAAGCTATAGAACAGATCATCAACCTCAATAATCAGTGTTTAATGAAGTAAAACAGTAAGCTTTACTGTGTAAATTCTGTGCCATACTGACCCTTCCCTGGCTCATAAAAACATACTTTGTTGTTGTTATTCCGGGGTATAATGTGGGGGGAAGCCTCTGAAAGTTGGAGAGGCATGGGCTTATAAATGACAGAAAACTACTAGCCTAGGATTCAAAGTACCATGGATAATTTCAAAAATAGACTGTTTTATAGTTATAAACTCATAAGTGAGTTTGGCATGAGAAAATGCAATTTCCTAATAAATCTGGATTGTCCCATATCTCACTTAGGTCTCAGACTTGTAAGCCAACCAGATACTGATGTCCATCTTTACCTTGAGAACCCTGGGAAAGGCATCAGTTTCTGCATTTGGACTGGGTCTTCCATACTTTCTGAGATTCTGTTTTCCCAGCCTCTCTGGTTGCCTGGGCTCTAGCCAGTAATAGCAAGTTACTACCCTCTTTTTCTCTGGTAATAATCCTTCTAGGCCCATATGAAGGACTCTTATACAAATGATTCCCCCACCCCCACCCCGAAACTAACGTGTTAGTTACAGATCTTCTCTGACCAAGGCACTTTCTTCAGTTTAGTTCAGTTCAGTTGCTCAGTTGTGTCCAACTCTTTGTGACCCCATGGACTGCAGCATGCCAGGCCTCCCTGTCCATCACCAGATCCTGGAGTTTACTCATACTCATGTTCATTGAGTCGGTGATGCCATCCAACCATCTCATCCTGTCGTCACCTTCTCCTCCTGCTTTCAATAGGCACCTTCTTAGGTTGGAATTAAAGTGGCCTGCAGGCAGGCTTCTACACTGATTTAGAAGAGTAAGAACTGAGATATAGGTAGATCATAACCTGATAGGTCTGAAAAAAAAATTGCCCTAAGATTCACACTCCTCTTGCTGTGTGTTCAAGAATTCCATGCTAGATTTGTTTAGAAGTGATTTAATGTTGGTCAGAGGAATTTTGGGCTTCCCTGGTGCCTCAGCTGGCAAAGAATCTGCCTGCAATGTGGGAGACCTGGACTCGATCTCTGGGTTGGGAAGATCTCCTGAAGAAGGAAATGGCTACCCACTTCAATATTCTTACCTGGAAAATTCCATGGACTGTGGAGTCCATGGGTCACAAAGAGTCAGACACAACTGAATGACTTTCACTTTTTCAGAATAGTTTTACGGGGGTTAAAAAACATGTGATTGGCGGTAGGGGGATTTATGAAGTATCTGAGTATATCTTCATGTGATTGGATTGTATTTTGGTAACTGGTCACTTTGATGGCAACCTGAAGTTGAGACAAGCGTGTTTTCTATGAGGGGGGCCCTGCTGAATTCTGGGCTCTATCATGAGACTGAGACTGAGTCTCCATGAGACTGGAGTAAGTGATAACCTTTACTGATATCAAAGGAACGTCTATTCTTTTTATGTGTCTTTTGGCATCTTTTGATCACGTCACTGGGACCTTGTGCAGAAGGATATCTCCATTCTCCATCCTGACCCTGCCAACTGTTTAGCTTAACAATGAAATCAATGAAGATCATGTGAACCATTTCTCAATATGGCATCTTTCTATCATAGCCTTTTAACATTTCTAATACCTTTACTTTTCAGAAATTCCATTTCTTGCCTGGCATTGATAGTGTGATCAATAAAAAGAAAAATAGCATGAGGCTTAGAAGGATGAGGAAAATTACCCAAGCTATCCATTCACTGATGCATTCATTTATGTTGTTGAAGAGGAAACATTTTTCCTCTCCCCTCTTAAGTTCAGTACTTGGGAGCCTGTGAAGTAAACTGACAAATGACGGATTAGCAAGAGAAAACACAAACTTTATTCATGTATGTACACTGGAGCTCACAGAAAATGCAGCTCAAGAAGCTGTTGGAATGCAGAGCTTATATACTATCTTAACAAGGCGAGTGGGTTAAAATTTCAAGTGAAAATAAATGATGGAGAATGATTGAGAAACATATGGGGGGAGCTAATAGAAGGTTAGGTTTGTTTTAGTGAGGTCTGTTTATACAATTTCTCATTCCTTTGCCAGCTTCTCCTCTCTGGTGATAGGAGCCATCCTTTCCCCTGCTATGTGAAGCCTCCCTTAAAGAGAGATTTATAATAAGTTGAATTCATTTGGAAGGTTCTGCTTTGGGGTAGAAAGGGGAGTACAGAAAAGGCATCTTTCTGCATCTGTTGATTCTCAAACGTCTTTGGCTCAAAATTATCCATATGCCACAGTGGAATAATTTGGATCCATTCAATGTGTTTATTCCTTCAATACACATTTACCAAGTACACATTATATGCCAGGTACTAAGGATATAAGAGTTAACAAAATTAAATCCCTGCCCTCATGGAACTTGCATCCTAGTAGACAGCGATACAATAAATAAGTTTATTTATTGTTACATTTATTAACATATTTATTTGTTATATTTATTACATATTCACACATGTGATTTCAAATAGTGATAAATCTTGGGGTAAAAAAGCTGATTAAGGAGATATAACATGATATTGAAGGTGGGTAGTTTAGACGGAGTAGGAAGATACAGCTTCTCTGGGAGGCAATACTTAAGAAGAGATAAGAGTTGTTTAAAGCAATTTGCCTGGTGAATACTTGGGGAAAATGTTTTAGGCAGAGGAAACAGCAAGGACAAGGGCACTGAGCTCAGGAGAGACTTGGCTTGTCCAAGAAATATCATGAATCCTATTGCAAGGGGAGGATGAGGAGGGAAGAAGCCAGAGATTGGGCAAGGGCCAGATTGTGCATAATTTACAGTGCATGGTGTGGAATCTAATTCCTCCTCTGAGATTTATGGGATATCACTGGAGAATTTAGAGCTGGAGAATGTAGTGATCTGATGTATTTTCTTCAAAGAGATTTCTTGTAGCTTAGTAGAGTTTGGGCTTCCCAGATGGCACAGTGGTAAAGAATCTGCCTGCCATTGCAAGAGACACGGGAGACATAGGTTCAATCCCTAGGTCAGGACGATCCCCTGTAGTAGGAAATGGCAACCCACTCCAATATTCTTGCCTGGAAAACTCCATGGACAGAGGAACCTGGTGGGCTACAGTCCACGGGGTCGCAAAAAGTTGAACACGACTGAGTGACTGAGCACACACAAGTAGAAGTTAGACTGAAAGGGCAATAGTGATGTAAGAAGATGACATGGGGTACCACTCTCATAGTCCATATGAAAGATGGTGATGGTTCAGAGTAGGATGGGATGGTGGGAGTCAGTAAGAGAGTGTGGATTTAGGATACATTTGAAAAGCAGAGATGATAGATTTGCTGCAATGGATTAGATATGCAGTATGAAAAAAAATCTGAAAGCTATTTCTAGATACTCTTCTAGGGGAAATGGAGAAAAACTGTGGAAGAAGAGTAAAGTACAGAGAGAGATGAAATCAAGAGTTTTATTTTGACCATGATTATTTTCAAGGATTCATTAGATATCCAATTGGAGATGCTGGTAAAGAAGCTGGATAGATTAGTCTGAAGGTCAAGAGAGAGATTAGATGATGTTAAAGATATGGGATTGAATGAGGTCTCCTGGGAAGAGAGCTTGGGAAAAGAGGCTGAGAATTGATCATACTTTTCAAAGAAAGGGAGGGGAAAGAGACAGTCAGAGGAGACTAGGAAGCAATAACTATGATATATAAAGAAAACCAGATGTCCTGAAACTAAATGAAAAAAGTACTTCAAAATATAGGGATTGACAGCATCAAATGCTACTGAAAAATTAAGTTACACAAACACAAAAGAATTGCTGCTGGATTTAGCATTTTGAAACTCATAGTTGCCTTTGACACAAGGCATTTGCATTGGAAGCATATATCAAAGCTTTGTTGCAGTGTGTTATAATGATAATGAGAGATGAGGCCCTGAATACATCACTGTACAGATGCTGTCGTTCATGCATTAGTTAAACATTTGTTGAGTATTTACTGTGTTTTATGTGTTGCAAATGGTACATGTTTGGTCTAGTTGGGAAGGGCAACATTAAAGTCATTATAGTACTCCAAGATAGGTACAATAAAATTTGTGAAAGTGTTAGAGAAGTCTAACAGAGATGGTGGCATATGAGCTCATCTGGGAATTGGAGTAGAATCTTGCCAATATAGAGGAAGAAGGTCAAAAGGTGGGACAACAGCTTGAGTAACTTTGAAAGCAAGAAATAGCATGACCTGTCCTGAAAATATCAAGAAATTTCACATTATTGGACACATAAGGAGAACCATAAGGTGGATGAAGTGATGAGGTCAAAGAGAAGCAATTTGGAGAAACTGACAAGCTTAGACTGAGAAAAGATATATTGATATACTCAAAGATCTATTTCAAAGGGATTACATAGGAGAGAGAAAATAAGAGAGAGACTAGAGGCACAGGCTCCCATCAGAGAGCCCGAATAATAATTCAGAGACATGAAACACCCATAGAAATCTGATATAGATTATCCAGTCCCCAAGGTTAAGCAATTAAACACATTTTCAATTGTTATGCCCATGATATTAACATATTTAATAGAAGCATTGTCTGTTGAGGCTAAAAATAAATAAAAATGTTGTACTTCTTATTCTATGTTAAAGTGTTGTGGCTGAAAGTTATAGCTGCTTCCTACATAAATATAAACATGTCTTTTGGATTAACTTACAATTTAGCCAACAGAATGTTGACACACTTGTACAATCTAAAAGAGAAGACGGTTTCTGTTTAATATCCACATTTTCAGCAAAAGCCAGATAAAACAATAAATTATCAGAAGCCTTAATAAATTAATAGTAACACTTTAATGAAAAATTTAATTGTTTTGTTTGGATTTACTAAAGAAAAATATATTGAAACAGATGTTCATGTAATAAAGTGATTCATTTTTGAGAGGTAGGAATGAGGGCACAAGGTCAGCATTTGATAATTAGCCTCAAAGCTGTAACTATGCTCGGAAATTAACATCTGACTAAATAAATTCCTAAGCATTTGCAGGAATTGCTTGTCAAATGGAGGGAGGGAAGGAAATACAGAAGAGTAACGAAAGAATAGCCAACACCTCCAGCGTAGTCTGGCTCTTATAGCAGTCTTCTGTGCTGTGGCTGAGCTCCTCTGGTTTAGAAGATACTGAAAGGTGATTTCTTAAATTGCAAGATGCGTTGTTGCCTGTAAATAGGATGTGGCAAGAGATGATTCATCACAGACATGCCATCTTCCATCTCTCACATGAACAAAATCGAAGCCCTAGAAAGATACCCTGTATTAATATTTACAGTATTTCATTGCTTCTGAGATGTGTATTGTTTTTAACATCTCTGAAAACAAATATGTCTCAAAGTAGATATTATTGCAGTTGTGACTTAGTTATTATTGCCTGTCCAGGTGCAAACTTGATCATAACTGTTCATGTTGTAATTACTTTAAAACTTAAACTGATTTATATGCATTTTTATGGTAACAGAATATTGGGCTAGGTGAATTTTCGTCTTAGCTCTGATACTAACTAGCTAGGTTACCTCAGTTCACTTAATCCAGCCTTCAAATTCATGATCAATAAAATCACATGTGTTCTTCCTGCTACAACAGTCTGAGGAGTCTATGAAACATGAATATAAATGTTGGTGTTACTTGAAGTGGGCCACTAGGTATCTCCTGGCCACTAGGTAAGGAGGTTGTGCTTTCTCAAGGAGAATTGTTAAAACTGTTCAGCTGAGGAAATCCAGGGCAGACCATGCAGGAGAAGCATAATATCTAGCCCTTGGTGTTGAAACAACAAAATAATTTTCATTTTGTAGCTCTGAGTATCAACATAATACAAACCTCTGTGTATCTTCCCCTCTAATAGTCTAATAATTTTCTTTCTAAAAAATAAAACTCCAGTTTGATCGCATCCCTCCCCTCTTTACAAATTTCTGATGGTGCTTCATGATTCTAAAATCCACATTTCTTAGCATGGCATCTGAGATCTATTTTATTTATTTATTTGGTAGCCTTAGGTCTTAGTTGTGGCATGTGGGATCTTACTTCCCCAACCAAGGATTGAACCTGAGTCCCCTGCACTGCAAGGCGATTCTTAACCCCTGGACCACCAGGGAAGCCCCACAAGATCTATCAAAATGGTCTGTCACCAGCTACCATGTCACATTTAACCCCCGCACACCTTCTAAACCTAGCATACACTCTTCCCACTGCTCCCTGAGTCCAGTAGGCACTCTCCTCCATTGTGTCTTTGCCCGTTTATCTTCTACATGATCACCTTGCTCTTCTCTAAATCACTCTCCCCAGGCCAGAACATCAGCACCACCTGGGAGTTAGAACTATAGATCCTCAGGCGTCATTTCAGATCTGCTGAATCAGAAACAGCGGGAGCAGAGTCCAGCAGTCTGCATTTTAACCAGCCCTCTAGGTGATATTCAGTGCACACTAAAGTGTGAGAACCATTGATCTAGAACATTCTTTAGTAAGTCTCTTCTAGCAATTATTGGATTCTGTTACAGGGATAGTCAAGAGCGTTGAAAGTCAAGAGTGTTTCTTTGCCATCTCTGTTTTCAAGGTATAGTACACTATCTGGCCCATAATTAAAGCTCAATAATAGTTGTTTTCTGTGCCAATGAGTCAGTTAATCAAATATATTGTTTCTGCCCTGGAGATATGTAAAATTTGTTTGCCAAAGAAAAAATGTATAGATTAACGAGAGAATAATTTGTTGCCATCTATAATAAAATGCTAGATTCTATAATAAATGTTCAACACTGTCACTGGGCAAAATTGGATTGAGGTTTCATATAAAAGAAAGATTATTGGTGATTAAGTTGCCAGGAGATAGCTTTGCCACAGAGATAGGGAAGCTGAAAAACAGAATGTTATTGTTATTGTTGTTTTGTCCTTCAGTCGTGCCTGACTCTTTTGTGACCCCATGGACTGTAGCTGGTCAGGCTCCTCTGTCCCTGGGATTTCCCAGGCAAGAATACTGGAATGGGTTGTCATTTCCTTCTCCAGGAGATCTTCCTGATCCAGGAATCGAACCTACATCTCCTGCATTGTCAGGAGGATTGTTTACCACTGAGCCAGCAGAGAACCCTGAAGAGCAAAATAAACTGTTGTAAAGAGGTCGAGCTGATGGAGGATGAGAGAAGCATGAGCAATAATTAACGCTAGGCTCCAGATTACGCAGATGGCTCTCAATACGATAACCAAAGAGAAAGAATGTCTTGGGTGGTGGCAAGTCCTGTGTTTAGATGATATTCAGGCTTATCCCAAGAAGAATATAGGCCCAAATAACTAGTTTGACTGAATAGGAACCTGTCATAACAAAAATAGTAAAGCTATAGATAATCACTGCTACTCTCAGATTGTCACAAAACTAATTCAGGGTTGCAAGCAATAATTTCTGTATGAACCTAAAGAAAGGCTTGGCTTATCTCCTTAACAAAGGGGTGCATATATTTTAGAAATATTACTTGGTGTATTTTACTCACTTCTCAGAAGCTATAGCTCTTATAAACAGATTGTTTAAAGGAGCAGGCCCATTTATCTTTAGAGAAAGGCATGGAGAAAAGAAAAGATTGGAACATGTGTTTCTGCCCAGATAAAAATAAAATATGGGGTGAGCTCCTGTCTTTGAAAATGTATTTTCTCTACCTCTTTTATATATACATGTCCCGGGATTTTTATTAGATGGTGCACGTGTGTGGAAGTGGTACTTATTGGGCTGTCCAATGGATCTTTAAAATTATTTGTTGATTTGGTGTACATACTAGCTATGACATATAATCAGCATTATTTACAATATAAACAAAGACAGTTGATTGTAGATCCTAGGCATTTCTTTGGCCATTGTGTGTAGAATGACCTTCAGATTTACTTGTGAAGTTGAAGTTGAGTGATCTGGCTTGGATTTTCAGGACTCTGGGAGATGGTCATTTTCTTCCTCCAGTATTTGATGTGATATTGTTTACCTCTTTTCCTGTCATGAGCAGTAGCCATTTTATAAACTAGGATCATTCTTGTCAGAATTGTTAATGGTAAGCATTTTACCACCAGATTTACCTAAGCACCTGAAACAAAAATTTTAAAAGGAAGTAGAATGCCTGTTTTGCGACTACAGTAAAATTTTGCATGCGGTATTATGCTTTTTCTCCGGGGGATTTAGCCATGTGGAACTGAAGCCATTAGCCAGTCCTTCAGTGGATAAATTCTACAGCCTGGGAAAAGAGGTAGAAAATGTCCTGTCACCACTTAGAGACTCAATGAAGAGAACAACATGAGTAGTTGTGTTTACCAAAAATTGGTAGGACGTCTTTATTTTAAATACGAAAACTCAATATCTAGCTTTTCTGACTTCAGAATTGGTTATCAGTTATTGTTTGTCTGATGACAGAAAGAAAACTACCTTCAGTTGGATTTAAGTAGGTAGTATATCTCTCATTCTTTTTAATGTGGGAAATACGTGATCCCAGAATCAGCTTTTTTTTTTAGTATTCTTAAAAATTAATTAATTAATTTTCATCAGAGGCTAATTACTTTGCAATGCTGTAGTTGTTTTTGCCATACATTGACATGAATCAGCCATGAGTGTACATGGGTCCCCCATCCCGAATCCCCCTCTCATCTCCCTCCCCATCCCATCTTTCAAAGTCGTCCCAGTAATCAGCTTTTATCTCCGTGTTTCTTTTTTTAAAGATCTTAAAAATAATTATTTATTTTTGGCTTTGCTGAGTCTTCATTGCTGCACACGGGCTTTTCCGTAGTTGCAACAAGCAGAGACTAGTGTCTAGTTGCAGTGCATGAGCTTCTCATTGCAGTGGCTTCTCTTGTTGGCAGAAGAGGCTCTAGGGAGTGCGGGCTTTAGGAGCTGTGGCTCCTGGACTCTACAGCACAAGCTCAGTAGTTGTGGTGCATAGGCTTAGTTTCTCCATGGCATGTGGGATCTTCCCGGACCAGGGTTAGAAGCTGTGTCTCCTGCATTGGCGGGCAGATTCTTTACCACTGGGCCACCAGGGAAGCCCTATCCCTATCTTTCTACACTTTGCATTTTGGTTTTCTATTTGCATTGTCAAAGGAAGCTTTCATGAGATAAATCTATGAAAAAAAATTGTTTTGTAACATTTTGCATACTTCCACATACTATTCTGCAATGCAGTGTTCAATTTTTCTCCCCAGAGAATGTAAGAATGAGTTTAGAATAGCACCAAATAAATAAGCCTTAGCCAATTAGGGAGAGGTAAATGAAATTTTGATTGACAAAATGAGTTTTGAATATGCACAAGTCTTGATCTTAGAACACATGAAACAGGATAAGACCCAAGTTGCAATATTGGAAAAGTTGTATCAATTGATTAAGTGTTGATGTTATTGGTGTTATTTGGAAATATTTATCAAGAATTTGCCTTGGTCAGCCTAAAACCAAAATCTTTTAAGCCATGTTTAAGAATTTATATTGAAAAAAACAGAAACAAAATAGGCAGAGGGGCAGGACTATCAAAATATAATAGGAAAATTACATTCTGCTACCTGTTAGGTCAGGTGTCCCATGTATTTTATAATTTCCTCTTTTGGCACTTAACCAAAAAAGTAACTTATTATCACTTCTGATTTATCACTGTCACCCACTAGACTACAACCTGCATGAAAACAAGATTGTTGCCTGCTGTATTTGCCTCTCACTCCCCAGCATATTCTCAGTGCCTGGCACAAACTAAGTGCTCTGAAAAGGTTGAAAGAAAGAAAACAGGAGCAGACATTTCCGTGAGGTCTGCTTATCCATGGAACAGCAGAGAAATCCATTTTTCTCTCTATTTTTTTTTTAAATTTTTGAATCTGTAAAATGACTCTCTTCCAGCTCTAATATTCTGTGATTTGATAATTTCCGCATCACATTTTCTTTAATAAATTTTGCATGACATTAGCTATTTTTATGCTAGTTATTCTACCTTGGTCT
The DNA here is from genome assembly GCA_006410615.1 of Neotragus moschatus. NCBI lineage: Eukaryota > Metazoa > Chordata > Mammalia > Artiodactyla > Bovidae > Neotragus > Neotragus moschatus. The sequence continues at coordinate 1,996,868 of SJYA01003483.1, forward strand.
AATTTTCTTTCTCACCCTAGGAAATAAAAGTATCAAACGAATTTCCCATTTTTATAAGTTCCTGATACATGTCACTGTTGGATATCTCCATGATTAACTTGTGTACTGCATATTCAGCAAGAGTTTAGGGAAGAGACCAAGTATGAGTGCTCCCAGTCTATATAGAAGTTTCAATACAAAAGAAATTCATATCATAAGAAGATACTGGGTGCATACAGTCTCAATGCAAACAGATGTATTGTAGCTGTTGACATTTCTAAGGCAGTTTGAGTTTAGAGGGAGAGGGCCCGAAAACTGAGTAGAAAACGACAGGCTGGAACAATATGAAACTTCACAAGTTAATGCCACTTTTGTCACAATGTGAAAATTATATCAGCTCATGAAAGTTTTTGAGGAATATAGAAAAGCATAGAGAAGAAACAAATTTCTCTGTTAATATCACTTTCCAGAGAAAATCACTTGTAACGTTTTAGTATATCTCCATGTTAAACATTTCCTAAATCTTTTTTTCCATTTATGGACATGTGGATTTAAAACCTTCATATTTTCATGAAAATGGAATGACATGGTTCATGTTACTTTGTAATGTGTTTAATTTACAACATAAAGTCTGTTCTAACAGGCTTGGGTGTGTTCTTTAAAACAAATAGAAACCTCATTTAATCAAAAAGTGTCTTAAAATAACTATAAATGGGGATTGGAGTAGAGAGTTTCAGACTATCAATATCAACATTATATTTTTATTTTTTAAAAATGAGAGGATACAATTATAAAACCTGCAGGAGAGATAAAAATCTAAACTTTGAGTGAACGTGTCCCTCTTCAGTTCCATGGCAATGGCCCGCCTTCTCTCTGTTAACCCATTAGTCTCATCAACCCATTTTCCTGGCAGTGTTGGTCACTTTATTACACTTAGTAACTGTCATTAGGGCATGACACTTGCCTTTTCTCTCTTTTAAGCTAGTGTGTGTTCTTGATCTTATTTTTTAGCATCTTAACCAGTGGCAATCGAGTTTTGTAATCCTGTTGCCTAATTAATGTGTTGCATTTTACCCAAGAGAATTTAGAGCACTTTCATTGTAAGAGAAATTTCTGCAGCTCAGATATTCTTTGCTCTTAAGTTTCCTTTTCCACATTTTTAAGTGACTGGATAGTACTATCTTGTATTCATGCCAGTGTTTGTTGAAGCAATCTTACCTTATTGGACTTAGAAGGTATTTCCAATTTTGCAATTATGAAAATACAGAGCAAAGATCATTAAACATCTAAAATAAAACAAAACAGAAAGCTGACTAGCATCTTGCTTGGACCCCAGGAGTTACCGTTTCTTTGTTTCTGGTTGCAGTTCATCCCTCTTCATTTTACTACCAAACTGCTTTTTGAGGTGGGCAGTTGAGGAGGAGGGCATCACAGTTTTCCTCCCAGGCAGGTCATCTGACTTGAGTCATCTGAAGTGTCATCTGGATTAGGGCATCAAACTCATTATTATCTCTGGAATTCAAAGGGACTTTGGACAGTCTTCCATTCTCATGATACTGCTGTTTAGTTTGCACCTACTATTACTGCTTTTGTGATTTGTCATCACTTCCTGTGATGGTTAATTTTATGTGTCAGCTTGACTAGCCCACAGTGTGCCTAGATAATGTGGTCAAAAGTTTTCTCGAGTGTGTCTCTGAGGGTATTTCTGGATGAAGTTAACACATGACTAGGTAGACCAACTAAAGCAGATAGTTTTTCTTAATACGGGTGGACCTTGTCAGTAATTTGAAGATGTGAATAGAACAAAAAGACAGGCCCTCTTCTGAGTATGGGAGGATTCCATCTGCCTGAGTGCCACCTAACCAGAACATTGAAATGGGAAGTTTCAATTTTCTTGCCTGTAAGCTTGAACTGAAACATCAGCTCTTCCTGAGTCTTGAGCCTGCCAGCCTTCAGACTGGAACTCTCTTGTTGGCTCCTGGGCCTCCAGCTTGCTGACTCACCCTGCAGACCTTGTGACTTAGCCTCTATAACTGTACGAACTGATTCCTTATAATTGATTTCTTTTTATCTCACTGGTTATGTTTCTCTGAAAAACCCTGACTAATACACAACCTATTGCCCTTTCTACTACCTTAGAAATCCCCAAAGCCAAGGGCATAACCCTCCATTCCTGGCGATACTAGCTCTTTCTGCAAACCTTTAACAATCAGATAATAGTTATTTAGGTCACCTATAAATCATCTTGTTCAAAAAGCTTTACAGTCCCATCCACTGAGGAACATGGAGTCTATCACTTTGGGATCAGACCGGAAGGGATTTAAATCAAATAGTCAGTACCTGTTTAAATGCATTCTCTCAGCAGTGTCCCCAAATGGGACATGTACTGTTATCAAATATTAGTTCCAGCTGATTTTCCTGCCTTCTCAAGGATTTCTGCAGAGTTTGGGGAAGATGTCTTCTCCCTTTCCCTAAGTAGATCTGTTTTGTTCTAATGGTAGATATAAGATTTGACACAAGGGGAAAGGATTCAGCTTTACCTAGGCTCTGAATAAATATTTCCCTCTACTTCATGGCCTATTTTTACCGCCCATTTCATGGTATTACTCAAGTGGAGGATTTGAAGTGATGAGGTGAAATGAGAAATTTCCCCCTAATATGAAAAAGCATGATAGTACAGCTATGCCAAGAAATGGCTGAGATTAAATGAAGTAAATTCTAACTGGAGACCTGGATACAATTTTGGGTCCCTGAAAGCATGTCCTACTAGATGAGAATAAGAATAAATCCCTTGATTACAATGCAGTTATAAATACCATAGACTGCAAAAGCTGAAATAGATCTCCATGGTCTTCTACCTATACACCCTTTAGATTAGGAAACTGAGGCACAAAGAGG
>SJYA01003483.1:2009772-2046141 GCA_006410615.1 Neotragus moschatus
CATGCTAATAATCAGTGGAACTCTTGAAATTATTTCCAAAGAGAGTAAATATTACAACTTGGAAGGCATGATTATCCTCATCAGTTGTAATTAGACAGCATTATGTTAATAAGCACAAAACCATTGTGATTCCTTTTTATATTTTTTAAAATAAATTCTTCATTACCTGAGTGATAGCTGCAATAAATTTAGATAAATTATGTTTTTGAAATGAAGGCTAAAAATGATATTTCAAACCAGTTTTCACTCTGTAAAATATTTGTAAACATTTTTTTGTGTTATTTTAGGTGAAACATAGAGATAATTTAGTATCATCCTCTTAATTCTATAGTCCATTGTCTTTATTCTAAAGCAAAGTCATTTTGATCTCACTGAAAAAGAGGAATAAAACTATATACCTTGCTCAAAACACAGAATTAAATGCTGTATATTGATGACATGACTGTTGATGAGGCCTAGCTCCCATACGTTAAATTGCCTCCCAGGAATTTCAAAAATTATATTTTTATAATTTTCATATCTTAAAGGTAATTTCTAGTTTGGCATTTTTTGGTCTTTCTTGCTCTTATAATTTTTAATTTTTATAAAATAATTTACAGATTGTTTATAACCTAATATATTTTTTAATGGCATTGTGTAAGGCAGTTGAATGTTCTTGAGCCTTTACACTGGAAATGCTCTCTTAGTTAAAAAAAAAAAAAGAAATTGATAGTTTACAGTAAATATTTCATATTTTACTCAACTATTAACCATTGTGTCATAGAATTAAATAATTATCTCATGAAGACTAAAGTGTATGTTAAGAAGCTATTCTTTTCCTTATATTTAACTTCACATATATTATAGTTAATTCTGCATATATTTTATTGATATGATATATGATATACTTTTCCTCTTTGGAGTCTCTATATGTGTCTAAGTGGTCCATCATTATTCTAAACAAAACATGTACAGATAAATGAAATAAATGGGTAGCTTATGTAACAGAGAAGGCAATGGCACCCCACTCTAGTACTCTTGCCTGGAAAATCCCATGGACGGAGGAGTCTGGTGGACTGCAGTCCATGGGGTCGCTGAGAGTCGGGCATGACTGAGCAACTTCACTTTCATTTTTATGCACTGGAGAAGGCAATGGCAACCCACTCCAGTGTTCTTGCCTGGAGAATCCCAGGGATGGGAGAGCCTGGTGGGCTGCCATCTATGGGGTCGCACAGAGTCAGACACGACTGAAGCGACTTAGCAGCAGCAGCTTATGTAACACTCACACTCCAGCCCCTGCAACTGTTTAAGACAGAAATAACAAAGGAAGCTTGTTGCTAATCAGAGAGATATTTAGCAGTGGCTCAAACACAACCTCTATTCATTGCTTTTTGCTTCTATTGTATCTTTTCTCTGTGGGCCTAAAGAATAGGAGACCTGGAAGGGACCTTATCTGAAGTGTCCATCTTTTGTGCTGCGGCTGCTTGATTAAAAGGTAGAAGAATGCACTAGGCCTTTCCGGGTGGAACGAACCGATGGAGTTAGGAGCACTTCTGGTGTGCTGCAGGTTGCTCTTGCCTCAACTAGACTGAGGCATGTTGTCATGCATGATCTCCTGCTAAGAAATCTTTTAAACCACAGGAAATTGAACCCAGAACATATCTCTAACTCTGGCTTTTCCCCTCGATACCAAATCCTATCTTAAGAGAGTCTGTCAAGGATACAGCTGCTCCCCAGACAAACCTTAGATGTTAAAATAATGAATAATATTCTCTTTAGGGCTTCCCTGGTAGCTCAGCTGCTAAAGAATCCGCCTGCAATGAAGGAGACCCCGGTTCAATTCCTGGGTTGGGAAGATCCGCTGGAGAAGGGATAGGCTACCCACTCCAGTATTCTTGGGTTTCCCTGGTGGCTCAGCTGGTAAAGAATCTGCCTGCAGTGCGGGAGACCTGGGTTCTGTGTACCAAATGAAAGTTAGTCATTTCATAAATGGTGATATTAATATGTCCCCAGATAATCTGATAAATTATCAGATTTAAATTGTGGCTCTTTTGAAGATAAGTCACTCTTCAGAAGTATTAATTAAACCTAAGCCCTTGTACTCATCACATATTCACTGTTAGCCCTAAGAAATTCTTAAGTTCTTGTAATCATTCAATCAATTCATATTCTCAGTATATGGATAGTGTTTTTAAAGTCTAGTGTATGTTTTGTATCTTTTAAAATAACATGATTAGGAACTGTCACTTTGAAAATCTATGGCTAGGACCATTTTGAAATGTTTTAGACTTTGGAAATCTGATGGCTTTAGGTTTAGCTCAGGCTGTAGATCACCTGTGGAGATTAGAACTGCCCCCTCCCCCCCAAAAAAAAAAGCTTAAGCAGCCCTTTGAGTATTTTAAAATAGGGACATTTTCCAGAGCATCAGTTTCTAAAGCTTTCATTATTTCTTGATGTTGCGCTTTCAGGATTTAGGTACAATATTTATTCAACATCTAAGCCATGTTTCTTTATCAGTCATATTTTTATACCTTTAATAATCAAACTGCTTATCATTGAAAGGTATATACATTTCCATGACTCTGGAAGAATTCACCTTAGTGTTTCTTTGATGTGGATTTTAATGGGTAGAATATAAATTCAATTTAAGAATAGCAGAGATGTTGCAAAGGAAAGAAAGACTAAGAAAATCAGGATTTCCTTAATAGTCTGTTAAAGCCATCAGCCAGCAGTTAATGAACAGTGTTTTTCCAAAAGTGCCTTCTCTGAAAAATCATCTGATATTACATCACCAGTATGTGCCTGAGATGTGTGGCTTAAGGAAAGGGTATGGGCTCTGGTTAGAAGAGCTACATTTTTAAGCCAAATTTAGAGTACTTATTGCTCATCTCATTATAGGCAAATGACAGAGAATGCTTTTCTTTTATAATGTTTGCTGCTGGAAATGAAACACATGAGCAGGGCTATCAGAGAGGGCAACTGGCTGGCTTTTCAGATAGTACTTCATGGGATGGCCTGTGTTGAAGCATCTCCATTGACTAAGTTCTGTCCCTCAGCTGTCGGTCAGTTTACCTAGATTGGATTATCCTACCAGCTGCTGCTGCTAAGTCGCTTCAGTCGTATCTGACTGTGTGCGACCCCATAGACAGGCGCCCACCAGGCTCCCCCATCCCTGGGATTCTCCAGGCAAGAACACAGGAGTGGGTTGCCATTTCCTTCTCCAATGCATGAAAGTGAAAAGTGAAAGTGAAGTCGCTCAGTTGTGTCCAGCTCTTTGCGACCCCGTGGACTGCAGCCCACCAGGCTCCTCCACCCATGGGATTTTCCAGGCAAGAAGACTGGAGTGGGGTGCCACTGCCTTCTCCGATCTGACCAGAGAAAAGCTAAATTAAAAGTCATGTCCAGGCCAGAGCACCCTTTCATTTNGACCCCGTGGACTGCAGCCCACCAGGCTCCTCCACCCATGGGATTTTCCAGGCAAGAAGACTGGAGTGGGGTGCCACTGCCTTCTCCGATCTGACCAGAGAAAAGCTAAATTAAAAGTCATGTCCAGGCCAGAGCACCCTTTCATTTATAGCACTTGTTCTATCTTTTCAAGGACAGAATATTTGAGTCTGCCAGAGTAACTGAGTAACTGATCCCATGGCCAGAAGTTGCAGCATTAGAGCAAGAGAATGAGATGCTTTTGAATAATATTTCCCCAGAGCTTTGGAAAACCCTGAAGAAGTCTCACTACCTTGCAAGTGCATTTGCCACTCCAGTGGCTGGAAAGTGCGAGGTTTCCTTCCTAGGAGAAACAAATGTGTGTTCATCACTTGCCCATTTCTCAGATTTTTCTATAGACAGAAACCTTCTCTAATATGAAGATGCTCTTCATTCACCTTTGTTAATCTCAGAGATTTGGTTGTACATTTCACACATTTTCCTTAAATATCTAAATGCTACCCTTCTTGCTTTTACTCTAAACGAGAGCTGACTTTGCTCTCAAGGGACTTCTTGAACATTCTAAATCTATAAAACCAATGGTGACTTTTCCAGGTACATTATGAGGGTCATCTTTGTTGCAAATTTTTGAAGACCGTACTATGTCATCTCTTTGTACTGATTTTATTCAACTCGTGATTTCTTGGTGAGGGTTTATTAAATAGGATAATATAGGTAAAAAGCTTTTGTTTACTCTATGGCACCAAATATGGCTTGATATTTCTAGTAGTAGCTGTAAGATTCTAATTGGTTTCCAGATCTTTCACTAAGTGTTCTATGTGTATAGTTCTTGTTTCCTTTCAATAACTTTTCATAAGAGTAGGGATTTAAACATCTCTTGATTTTGGCACAATGAATAGTAGCGTAGATGGATTAAAAGGGATTGGTTTTGATTATTTGGGATGAGAGTAGTGGCTGGCAAGAGCTTTTTCAAGGTGACTAAGTGTTGTGCATTTTGCTCGTTATGATGGTTATATGACTGTATTTGTCAAAAGCCATGGAACTATGCACCAAAAGGAGTGAATATTACTTTTTTTAATACATAAATAATTTAATTAAAAAAATATAAGACTTACAGCAAAGAAACAAATCTATAATGGCAAATATTAAGGCAACAAAATATGAATAAGAAAAGGTGATTTTTAAAGCCAGGATCATTACCAATGACTCAAAATCATACAATGCATAAACTATGCCTANAGTCAAGGCTATGGTTTTTCCAGTAGTCATGTATGGATGTGAGAGTTGGACTATAAAGAAAACTGAGTGTTGAAGAATTGATGCTTTTGAGCTGTGGTGTTGGAGAAGACTCTTGAGAGTCCGTTGGACTGCAGGGAGATCCTACCAGTCCATCCTAAAGGAAATCAGTCCTGAATATTCATTGGAATTACTGATGCTGAAGCTGAAGCTCCAATACTTTGGCCACCTGATGCGAAGAGTTGACTCTTTTGAAAAGACCCTGATGCTGGGAAAGATTGAAGTCAGGAGGAGAGGGGGACAACNCTGCAGGGAGATCCTACCAGTCCATCCTAAAGGAAATCAGTCCTGAATATTCATTGGAATTACTGATGCTGAAGCTGAAGCTCCAATACTTTGGCCACCTGATGCGAAGAGTTGACTCTTTTGAAAAGACCCTGATGCTGGGAAAGATTGAAGTCAGGAGGAGAGGGGGACAACAGAGGATGAGATGGTTGGATGGCATCACCAGCTCAATGGACATGAGTTTGAGTAAGCTCCGAGAGTTGGTGATGGATAGGGAAGCCTGGCGTGCTGCAGTCCATGGGGTCAGTAAGAGTCAGACATGACTGAACGACTGAAATGAACTGAATAGCAGGTCAACTTCACTTATTAAAATAGCTTAAGTTAGATTCAGTGGTTGATCTGGCAGCTGAGCCACTATTTATTCACTGGTTCCTTTCCACAAACAATTGATGCTCAAATTCAGTTTGGGATACTGCTTGTGCCCATTACCTTTAATCTCAAATAAGCATTTTAGTATTAATGTTTAAAAATAGACTTGACTCACTGGCAGGTCTGCTTCTGACATATCCAGAGTCTTTGTGTGCATCACAAAGGTCACTCTTTATGGCTTGATGATTTAATAATAATAGGTTCCTTCTTTGGACAGACACATTTGAAAATGGTGCCACAGTCTGGGGGCTGGTAGTGATGGGATGAAGACCTATTTCAAGGCACATGACCTAGAGAGGGAAGTATGTATTGACTTTGACACTTGCCACCCTGCTTTGGCTTGGATGTCATTATACAGTTTACAGAAAGCCCAATGTAGGTGGCATCTCTGCATATATGAAACAGAAACACACCCAGTTACACACACTCACACATTCACTCAATGTATAGTCTCTTTCCCCCTCTCTCTTTTTTTAACTATATCCTTCCTATTTTTAATTAAAGAAGTTCCAAAGCCTTTAATTAACCTAAGTGAGTATAAAACATATTGAAATTATATTTAATCTATATAAATTATAAAGTCTAATGTTTAAATTACAAATTAAAATTTTAGTTCAGCTTTAATATTAGAAAAGAACATCTCAACAAATACAATTACAGCCAAAATAGAAGAGTCAGAAAGTATAAGATTTAAGGTAGAGGTTGCAACCCTATTTGTGAAAAAAGTAGGAGAAGAACTTGGGAAAAAGAGAAAAGCAAAGTTTGAGAAGTCTGGTAGGAAGTACAACCAGACAATTTTGTGTATATTTCATTCTCAAGGGTTTCTAGGCAATGCATATAGGTAAACTTATAGGTGTGGCTGCCATGAAAACTAAAACAGAAGAGCATACAGGAGTTATAAATGGAATGTTGGTTTTAAATGACTTATCTCCTAAGTATTGGAGATCTGAGTTCTCTTCAAAGATTTGATTGAAAGAATATAGTTAATTATTGAGTTGTTTGGGAAATGTCCCTGCTAATTTGTCAACTACCACAATCCATGACAAAGCTCTGGGCCCCCATCCACAACACTGTTGGATTTCCCTTATCTACATAGACGTTTTTTTGATTCAGCTACCTTTCAGATTCATTAAATAGGAGCCTTAACTTAAGTTCAAGAGTAGCTAGTTAGAAGCTGACATGGAGTATGTTCGTAAGATTATGGAAAAGGAATTATGCAGAACTTTAAAAATAGTATTTTGAAAATCAAAAATGTTGTTCCATTATTTTTTTCTCTTTGGGAGATTTTATTTATTTTTTAATTGGAGTATAATTGTTTTGCAATGTTGTGTTAGTTTCTGCTGTACAACAAAGTGAATCAGCTATCCATACACATATATCCCCTCCTTCTTGAACCTCACCCCCACCCCACCCAGCCGCACCCTTCCATGTCATCACAGAGCACCAAGCTGAGCTCTGCGCTGTACAGCATCTTCCCACTAGCTCTCTATTTTACATGTGGTAGTGTATGTATGTCAGTGGGACTTTCTCAGTTTTCCCTACCCTCTCCTTCCCACCCTTAACCTATTTTCAGGGGTGGAAGAGAAATGCAGATGTCTCATTCTTTTTTTGAGATCAAATAGACATGGTATTTTGTGCACATTTTATCCAGTACGGTAGCTTATACAATAAGAAGTTATTCATTAATAATTGACAAAGTCCCTAGGAACATATGAAGAAAATGATGCTTGCTTTGAGTCTAATACTGGCTCCTTCATCCCTCTTGAGAGCCCCTTTGTTTGCCCTAAAAGTAAAGAGCTAATATAAATTAAAAATACCATTTAAGGAGCCATTTGGCTTCACTGGTGGCTCAGAGGTTAAAGCGTCTGCCTCCAATGTGGCAGACCTGGGTTCGATCCCTGGGTCAGGAAGATCCCCTGGAGAAGGAAATGGTAAACCACTCCAGTATTGTTGCCTGGAGAATCCCATGGACGGAGAAGCCCAGTAGGCTCTAGTCCATGGGGTCACAAAGAGTCGGACACGACTGAGCGACTTCACTTCACTTTTGGCACACTTGAAGTTTTCATCACACATATAGGGAGATATGACTTGGAAGAATTTTTCTTTGAGGTCTTCAAATCCTATTGACTGTTGCAAAGTGAAGTAGCCTAGAAACAGCTAATTTCAGGCTGAGTTGTGATTGAGAATGCTTTTTTTGTGAGAGTGAGAGATGGAGTTGGAAGGAAAATAAGGAGAAAGAGGTGCAGGTTAACCTCAGGGACTGTTACAAAAAAGAGATGGAAACATGATATTTGCTCAGAAAAGGAGAAGTTACATGAATGAATGGGAGCAATAGAGGAGATTTCTTAGTTTTGTTTTTTTACAGAATAGAATCCTTCCATACCTCATAGACTGCAGGAGGTTTTTTTGAAAGAGACTGAATGATCTAATGGAGAAGGTCTAGGTATCTGACAGGTAATCATCTAGTAAAAGATTATACAATTAACAGGCATCATATAGTTTCAAAGGGATATACTGTACATGAGATAACTCTATGAGCTCTTAAGCTGAAAAATAATACAACTTCTTCCTGGCATCCAAATAAATGAGAAATACTACAACATAATATTATTCTTCTTGCTCCCTTTGAAGTACTGGTTAGATACGATCAGCTGGGTTCTCTAGGAAGCAGACTCTAAGATGGAGTTGAGTATGCCGACGTACTGGGGAGGGCCCTTTGAATCAACACCTATGAAAGGAGGGTTACAAAGTGAGAGTGGACAGGGAGAGAAATTGAGTAGCAGTGCAGACCAAATAAGAGCCTGGGAATCAAGCAAGCTGACATTTTTTCTTTTTTCAGCCAGCAAAGAGATACTAAACCCAAATAGCTTAATAGGCAGCAAAAGTATGATCAGCATGGTATCAGCTTTGCGCGTCACATGCCCCACAGATGACACCAAAATGAAAGGGACCAGATGCAAGGGAACACAAGTGGTAGGGCCCTCTGTTGTTGAGAAGCCAAGTTCATTCTGCACCTCATGGTGGTGGTTTAGTCGCTAAGTCATGTCCAACTCTTGCAACTCCATGGACTGTCGCCCACCTGGCTCCTCTGTTCATGGGATTCTCCAGGCCAGAATACTGCAGTGGGTTGCCATTTCCTTCTCCAGGGGATCTTCCCAACCCAGGGATCGAACCCACATCTCCTGCATTGGCAAGCAGATTCTTTATTGCTGAGCCATCAGGGACGCCCCCATTCTGCAACTAAGCAGTTTTATAGCCTGAAGCTATTTTTTAAAGGGAGGTGAGGCAGAGAGTCACATAGCTTACTGTAACGAGAAGGGCAGATGAGAAAATCCCGTATGGCAGCCTCCCTCAAGAAACACACACCTCTTTCAAGATTGCCCATCTTTCCATGTTCTAGGAGGATCACAGAGCATTCACCAGAACTTAAATCAGTCTGAAGTTGAGCTTGTCCATTGTAACCTATGCAGATACTTGCAGTGTCATTGGGCATGTCCATGAGCTATTTTTCAACACATGGTTAACCACATGGGCTGCTCTGGAGCTAGAATGGCCCTTCTGAGTCATCCTGAATTGGGCTGAGATGACTGGGCCTTTATACTCCTGCATTAATCTGTCTTCCTCAGAAAGGGAAATGGGACTGAAAGTCCCCTTTAGGGCCTGAATGCTAAAGACAGTCTGCCAATAGTACGCCCAGCTGCTGAGGCAGAAGTTCTCCATTGAAGGGGAATCAGAATAATTCATCAGTGTCCTCTGCAGTACGTAGTTAAGCCATTGTTCCCCCTTATGAAAACACTGCTCATTGCTAAGTAATCATTTTTTCAGAATTTTTAGGCCATCTTAAAAATTATGCATATAAATAGATATTTTGAATATTGAGGGGAAACATGTACTCTAATTGTTACAGGAATGAACATACTCCAAGGATTGATTTCTTCTGGATATTTACATAATTTTATTAAAAATATCAATCCATTTTTAATTAGCTGTTTTTAATAGGCAGTTAAGCTATTATAAGCCATATATTAGGGTAATGGACATTTACCAGCTGAGTTAAGTTCTTTTATTTGAAAATGCTGACAAAACTTTATCTGTAATTATAGCAACACTGTGATACAGAAGGAGTATCTCTCTTTGTTGTTTGCAACCCTATAATTCCATATGCCTGTAAAAGAAAAAAAATCCGTTATTAGCCAAACAGAAGTTATACTGGGCATTAGGTATTACTCATGTATTTTCCAGATTTGAGTCATATTTTTAAAAATCAGAGTGGTAGCCAGTTAATAACATACATTTCTTTTATATGGTGAGATTAGAAAGAATAGTTCTCCAGTTTGCAGTGGCCTCTATGCAAACACAAGCAAGTCTTTGGCCATTATGAATTTGTTAAACAGTTCTGAATGGAAATATTCTTCATCCTTCAATCCTATAATTTTTCACTCATCATGTCAGATCGATTATTAGAAGGGTTAGAAGTCAGGATTCAGCAAATACTTACCAGACACCTATTGTAGGATGTACATTCTTTGGGACACTGGGTATAGGGCAAATAACAGTGAAGGGAAGGTTTATACTTTCATGGAGTTCATATTCTCCTATGGGCAGTAGAAAACAAAAATAATTAAACTAAAAAAATGCAAAGATACTTTAAAATAGAGTAAAATAAGAGATGGTGACTGGTTTGCATTGTCAAGGAAATATTATCTACGTATTATCATTTGAACTGAGATCTGAATGACAAGAAGGGGCCAGCTATGTGACAGTCAAAAAGAACAATATGCTAGCTTGGGGGAGCACTAACGAAAAGTATCTTGGGTGAGGATGAGTTGGCATACTCATGGAACCTTGCTGCTGCTGCTAAGTCGCTTTAGTTGTGTCCAACTCTGTGCAAACCCATAGACGGCAGCCCATTAGGCTTCCCGTCCCTGGGATTCTCCAGGCAAGAACACTGGAGTGGGTTGTCATTTCCTTCTCCAATGCATGAGAATGAAAAGTGAAAGTGAAGTCACTCAGTTGTGTCCAACTCTTAGTGACCCCATGGACTGCAGCCCACCAGGCTCCTCTATCCATGGGATTTTCCAGGCAAGAGTACTGGAGTGGGCTGCCATTGCTTTCTCCACCTTAGCAACAAGAAAATTCCAGTATATCTAAAGCATAGAGGATGAATAGGTTGGAGAAGTAGGAAATAACCAGTTCATACAAGAACTTGAAGTGAGAAAAAAAAAAAAAAAGCCTTGTTAGTCATGGTAAATAGATGTTATTATGTTTGTGACATCAAGTGATTGAAGAGTGTTGACGTTCTGACTGCTTATAGAAAATGGAATGTAGGGTGTGATAATGGAATAAAAATATCGGTCTTTAAATTTAGTAGTCCACGTGAGAGATAATTGTGATTTGGATAAGGATTCTCATAGTGGAAAGACTAAAGTGACAGATTTCAGATTAGAAGTCAACAAAACTTTATTGATAATAGAAAGAAAGCAATCTCATATGTTTAACCTGAACAATTATGATGGTGGTGTGACCATTTATTGAGTGGGCAATATATGAGTAGGAACAGATTTCTAAAATACATATCAGAAGACCTAAATAGACATTTCTCCAAAGATGGCCAACAACACATGAAAAGATGTTTAGCATCACTAATTCTTACATAAATGCAAATCAAAACTACAATGGGATATCACTTCACACCAGTCAGAAAGGCCACCATCAGAAAATCTGCCAATAAAAAATTCTGAAGAGGATATAGAAAAAAGGGAACCCTCCTTCACTGTTGATAGAAATGTAAATTGATACAGCCACCATGGAGAACGGTATGGAGGTTCCTAAAAAAACTAAAAATAGAGTTACCATATGATCCAGCAATCCCATTCCTGGGCATATATCCAGAAAAGACAAAAACTCTGATTTGAAAAGATACATGCACCCCAGTGTTCATAGAAGCACTGTTTACAATAGCCAAGACATGGAAGCAACCAAAGTGTCCATCAACAGGAGTGCATAAAGAAGATGTGGTGTGTGGTGTGTGTGTGTGTGTGTGTGTGTGTGTAATATTACTCAGCCATAAAAAGGATGAAATACTGCCATTTGGAGCAGCATGGATGAACCTGGAGATTATCATACTAAGTGAAGTAAGATAGTGAAACACAAATGTTATGTGATATCACTTACATGTGCAATGTAAAACAAAATGCAAATGAATCTATGCACAAAACAGAAACAAACTCAGACATAGAAAACAAACTTATGGTTACCAAAAGGGAGAGGCAATCAGGGATAAATTAGGATTAACAGATACACACTAGTATACATAAAATAGACAAACAACAAGGATTCTGTGTAACACAGTAAACTATATTTAATATCTTTTAATAACCTATAATGGAAAGGAATCTAAAAAGTATATATATATGTGTGTGTGTGTGTGTGTGTGTGTGTGTGTGCGCACACACGCATGTGTATTTAAAAGTATGTATATATATGAGTGTGTGTTAGAACAGAATTTTCCTTTTGACATGTTAACTTGGGGATGTTTATTAGACATCATGTTGAATAAGCAACTGAATATGAATTTGGATTTCAAGGAAGAGCTTGGGCTTCGAGATATATACTAAGGAGCTGTTAAAAGCCACAGCACTAGGAATCTCCAAGAGTAAGTGTATAGATAAAGAAGGCAAATGATCTCAGATTTGAGCCCTGAAGCACTCAAATATTTAGAATTGGAACAAGAGAAGGGCATTCAACATACTGAGGGGCATTCGGAATACTGAGAATTAGAAAAATCAGGAAAGTGTGATAATGTGGAAGACAATAGAAGGAAGTCTTAGAGGAAAAGGGAATGAATAGCAGCATGAAATGTCCCAAGAGGCTCAGTAAAATCGAGGAGTAATTGGATTTGCCAACATAGAGTCTTTGGTAATCTAGACAAGAATAGTATCAGAAAAATGGAGAGATGGGAAGGGCCAGAGAGTAGCTTGATTAGATAATATGAGGTTGGAAATTAGATACAAAAATTATAGATAACTCTTTCAAGTTTTACTGTGAAGAGACACAGCAGAATAAGTGATAAATAATAGAGTTTAGAATGATGAATTTCAATCTGATGAGTTTAAAGAGTTAGCAAGGAAATTTCAATAACTTATTTTCCCCATTAAAATGACCTTAAAATATTTTTATCATTTCCATCTTATATTCCAAGATGACAAATTTATATACCTTTTAGAGAATTGAAAGAGATATTAAATTGTTAAGATACATGAGATTAATAAGGTAATAATTACAGAATGTTTTCCTTTAGTTGAAATATACCCACTCAGCCTAATTTTTTAAAACTTTAAGCATGTGTAATATAAAAAGTATAGTTTGATGAACTTTCGCAAGCTGAACAAACTCTTGTAACCAGCACTTAGATTAAAAACAGAACCTTAGCAACACCCCCAAACATTCATGAGTAACTCCTTTCATTCATTCATTGCTATATTCATAGCTAAGTACTATCATGACTTCTAACACCATAGATTGTTTTTCCAGGTTTTGAAGTTTATATAATGGAATCAATTTAATCTGACTTTAAATACATAAATGTCCATCACATAAATGGACATCATTGTCTTCACTAACAGTAACACTACCTCTTCGCCTCCCTCCTCTTTACACAAACTTAGACATACTTTCTCACTTCATTATCACAAAACATAGTAATTTTCATACTATGGCTTATTATTGTTCTTCCCTACTCTATTTTTTGCCAAATACCATTGATTAGTCTTAAAGTACACTTTGCAGTACTCCTACAGTAAAATCACATTAATAATACAAATCCCTGCTGTGTTTTATGTATCTGGGAGTGAGGCAGGAAACACCCACTCTTTCATGCCCCTGTAATGTAATAATGTCTTCCTAAAGTGTTCTTTATTGGCCCTCATCTTATGTTTCCTTTATGGCCCAAACCACAATTTCATGAAATCATCTGAAGTCTCACCAGAGGTAATCACGCTCTCCCTGTCTAGCTCTGTTGAAGGATTGATCTCCGTTTGTCTTGTATTATAGTTACTTGCACACCTGTTTTGTCTTGCTACCCAGGTTATGATCCTCAGGAGGGCCATATCTCTCATAGCACCCAGCAGTGTCTTGTGTAGAGTGAATACTGAATAGCTATTTGTTGAATGGAATCCATAAACACTAGAAAGTCATTACTTCCTTAGAAAAAATTGAAAGATTAAATGTAGAATGCCAAAGGCTCCATTTTGTCTGTTGAAACATGATAGCTAGAAAGATAGGAAATCTATGTGTATAGGGTGATATATCTATAGGAACTTAGAAGACAAGCCACAGTTTCACATGAATGACTTTGTTAGAATTTTATTTTTTCAGACAGCTGTAATACCTCAATAAATAAATCTTTGGCAAAAAATAAATATGTCCATGTTTGCCCACCAGTGCCCTAATTTTATTTGATTTGTTTACAGTAGCGATTTTAGTAAAAGCTTGTAAGCATGTGAGAGAGTGTATGTGTGTCTGTCTTTTAATTATTATTTTTTTCTTCCATTATTATTGTAGAACCTCTGCACATGTCCTTTGGACTTGAGAGGTTTCTTCCATTACAAAATTCTATACATGGAAGAAATGCTTCCATGTTTAATTTTATAAGTGGACCCTCTATCTTTGTTTTCAGTGAAGAAAAGAAATGTTTATTTACCATTAAAACTTACTTATGCTTAGTTTGAAAGAAGTGGAGCAGAACAGTGAAGTAATATGAACTTCTCTATGTTTCTAATATTAGAACTTTCTCTGAGCAGTTTTGTACCTTTACTGTCTCCTCTCTTTTCATTGCCTTTTCTGTCTACAATCTACTCAAAAATCCTGTGAGAGCAGACATTTCTGCTTTCTGTGATTTCATGACAACATAAGGATGTGAATTTGAATTCTGTTACTAAATTTCCAAAGGTCATTCCAGTTAGTTCTCGTCTCCCATTTATGTTTTTTTCTCTCTCCTTCTCTTTCTGTAATTGAACTCTTGGGGTCCAACTAGAATCTGATTGTCTTTTTTATTTTTACCATCTTGTGCATGCTTTCTCCTAAAGTAGGAATTTACAGACTTTTCTATAAAAGACCAGACAGTAAATACTTTAGACTTTTTCAGGCCATCCAGTCTCTGCTACAGCCTCTCAACAATGCTGTTGTAGTATGAACACAGCCATAGAAAGTACATATGAGTTTTGTTCTTATCAAACATTACACTGGCATTTGAATTTCATTTAATTTTCATATTTCAAAATATGAAATATTATTTCTCTTTTGATTTTTCTCTTAGCAATTTAAAATGTGAAGACCATTCTTAGCTTGTGTGTATAAACATGGGTGGCAAGTGGGAATGCCCCATAGGCTGTGTTTTGCTGATGCTATGTTTTAAATGAAGTATCAGTAATCACTCTCTTTTACAAAATATTCCACGAATATCCCTTTTCATTCATCCTTTAGGTAGTGGGTGCAATTTTTCATCATCCCACATTACCTTTTGTTTTCTTTAATTTTCTTCAATTCTTCAATTTTTAATTTATTTTTATTTTTGGCTCTGCTGGGTCTTCGTAGCCGTGTGTGGACTTTCTCTAATTGTGGTGGGCAGGAGCTAGCTGTGGTGTGTGGGCTTCTCATTACAATGGCGCCTTTTGTTGGGGAGCACAGGCCCTCAGTGCACAGGCTTCAGTAGTTGTGGCATGCAGAATCAGTAGTTGAGGTGTACAGACTTAGTTGCTCCATGACATGTGGAATTTTCCTGGACCAGGGATCAAACCCATGTCCCCTGCATCAACAGGCAAAATCTCATCCCCTGTACCACTAGGCAAGTCCCATCCCACAGTGTTTTGGAAATGCATTACACATTCCAATGTACTAGCTGCTGGGGAATGCAGAGGAATTACGCCTACTCTTCACTGGCTCTAAAATTGCCCTGGAGAAGCAGGATATGTATATGAACAGATAAATGGCATCATAAAGTAATATTGCATTTCATGGCCATTGTTGAGAACTACAGCTCTTTAAATGTTATGATTTAAGTAATGGATTAAATAAATTTTTCTAATCAAAAGGAAGTTTGAGAATTTTTCATATGCTTTATATAGTCTCTTATTTGAGGGGAAAAAAGTTACTACATAAGCTTTTATCTTAAAATTTCCTTTTTCCATCCTGATGGAGTATGATTGAGCAATTATTTTATGTAATTAACTCCTAAAGTAGTTGTGAAAACATTCTAATATTTTGTAACTTTGTATTATAAGGTCATATAATAATTATGCCAATCTATGGCTGGAATAAGTAATTATAGTTAATGCTTTACTCTGTTTGGAGATGTTAAAATATGTCTCAATCAAAATTTTAGTCTATTTTAATATATGTATATCAACTCATTATTTGATTTGTTCACAGTGATGATTTTAGTAGAAGCTTGTAAGCATGTGAGAGAGTGTATGTGTGTCTGTCTTTTAATTATTATTTTTCTCTTCTATTATTATTGTAGAACCTCTGCACATGTCCTTTGGACTTGAGAGGTTTCTTCCATTACAAAATTCTATACATGGAAGAAATGTAATTTCTTATAATTTTAATATATGTATATCAACACAAATTTTTAATATATGTATATTTTAATATACATATTTTAATATATATTAAAATTTTAATATATGTATATCAACTCAAAATTCTATTACTTCATCATTTCAGTTAGCATGCATTTTCAAAACTTTATCCTATTATCCTATAAGTTAAGAAATATCTTTGTCATATCTTTTTAACATTTNAAATTTAAATTTTTAATATATGTATATTTTAATATACATATTTTAATATATATTAAAATTTTAATATATGTATATCAACTCAAAATTCTATTACTTCATCATTTCAGTTAGCATGCATTTTCAAAACTTTATCCTATTATCCTATAAGTTAAGAAATATCTTTGTCATATCTTTTTAACATTTTTGATTATATAGTATTTGAAAACTTAAAGGTGTTGAGTAAGAACAACTAACCAGATCTTATTGCAAGTGGGATGGTTGAGTTTTCTTTGTAGTCCTTCAGGAATTTTAGCCATAGTTTGAAATACAAATACATACCACATATTCTTAGGCAAACTTTCAAAAGGATGGAGTTGTAAAGTACTAGTAGTGTATGCATGATTTGAGTCATACTATTTATAATATGAAAATATACATACATTTGTTGTTGAAGTGAATAAGTTGCTAATTTACCAGAAAGCAAAAGAGTAAGCCTAGAATATTTCTCAGAGCATCTTCCAACTCTGTGATTTATTGCTCATATATAGTAATTTGCCAAATGACACCCTAGTGAACCAAGAATTAATGCCTCTTCCTAAGTAACTTTCAGTGAGGCACTGATGTATGGGAAGAGTAACAAGGAAACTTACACTACCATATGTAAAACAGATAGCCAAGGAGAATTTGCTGCATGGCTCAGGAAACTCAAACAGGGGCTCTGTGTCAGCCTAGAGGGGTGAGATGGAGAGAGAGATGGGAGGGAGGTTCAAGAGAGAGGGGATATATGTATACCTATGGCTGCTTCATGTTGAGGTTTGACAGAAAACAGCAAAATTCTATAAAGCAATTATCCTTCAATAAAAAATAAATTAATTAAAAATACTCTGTAGCATTTTGCCAATTAAGAAAACAAGCAATTCATATCTCAGATTCAAGAATACTGGGAAAAAGAGCTAAAAGCTCTGCTTTTCTATTCTTGCTTCAAGAAGCCTTACCCATCTTGGCTCTTTGTTTAAGAAATAAATGAAGTCATGGAATATTACTCAACTATAGAAAAGAATGCATTTGAGTCAGTTCTAATGAGGTGGATGAAACTGGAGCCTATTATACAGAGTGAAGTAAGTCAGAAAGAGAAACACCAATACAGTATAGTAACACATATATATGGAATTTAGAAAGACAGTGACAATGACCCTATATGTAAAGAACAGACTTGGACTCTGTGGGAGAAAGTGAGGGTGGGATGATTTGAGAATATAGCATTTAAACATGTATATTACCATATGTAAAATAGATGACCAGTGCAAGTTGCATGCATGAAGGAGAGTACCCAAAGCCGGTGCTCTGGGACAACCCAGAAGGATGGGGTGGGGAGGGAAGTGGGAGGGACTTTCAGGATGTAGGGACACGTGCACCCGTGGCTGATTCATAGCAATGTATGGCAAAAACCACCGCACTATTGTAAAGTAATTAACCTCCATTAAAATCAATTAATTAAAACACACACAAAATAAATTAGTGAAGTCATAAGTACAGTTTTGTAATATATAAATTGAGCATTTTGGTCTTGTAATCTTTCTCTTTCATAGTCATCAAATTTTTCCCAACTATGGCATGTATTTGTTGGTTGATTTTGGACTAATTCTGAACCTTTTTTGGCAAACAACAGAGAGCTCAGCTTGGCACATTGCTGCTGCTGCTGCTAAGTCGCTTCAGTCGTGTCCGACTCTATGCGACCCCATAGACAGCAGCCCACCAGGCTCCCCCATCCCTGGGATTCTCCAGGCAAGAACACTGGAGTGGGTTGCCATTTCCTTCTCTAATGCGTGAAAGTGAAAAGTGAAAGTGAAGTCGCTCAGTTGTGTCTGACTCTTTGCGACCCCATGGACTGCAGCCCACCAGGCTCCTCCATCCATGGGATCTAAAAGGGTGGGATGGGAGTCGTAGTAGGAGGAAGGCCCAAGAGGAAGGGGATATTTGTATACATACAGCTGATTCACTTTGTTGTACAGCAGAAACCAACACAATATTGTAAAGCAACTATACCCCAATTAAAAAAAAAAACTATAAATAAACAAAAACAGTCAGTGATAGCAGTATTGCCTATTTCAAAAACTGTCATATTGGTACTGTATAAAGTATAAAACACTTGGACTATAAAATACTAAAAAGTATTTGGCAAATACTAAAAGGAAATGGCAAAACTATAAGATGACAAAGCTACATGTTAAAGGAAAAGGGTAAACTAGGAAAAGAAACCAGATCTGAAAAGATTCCTTATCCAGTCTACATACTATTTTAAAAAGTTAGCTTAATTGCTCTTAGATTTCTAGTAAGCAGTTCCTAGAGTACTGAACACACTAGGATACCTCAGTAGAGAATAGCTTCTCTTGAGCCAATTTTCCTTAAAGTATACATGATAAATAGTGAGTATACCGTGGGTTATTTTACATTGATTAACATATATTTGAAGCACTAATTCAGAAAAAATATGGAGAAGATGTTAGGAATTACTTAGAGCTGTACTTAAAAATAACTTAAGGAAATAATTAGTCAAGGACGTTTGCAATGAATATGAGCCCCTCCAGGTTTTGGAAATTCTTCTCTGAAACATTCTTTTCTAAAAATAAGGCATTATTAAAAAGTAAAAGACACAAATTCTTATCTATTGAATTGTTACCTCCTAAAGGGGAAATTTAGCTATATGAAATACTCCTATGTGGAATACCGATTTTAAAATCTCCAATAAAAGAGCAGAATTTGTAAGTATTATAGAAATATACTAACCAATTGAATTCAAAATAATAAGAAAAATATATGATTGGGGGCAAGGAGTTTTATTTTTATGATTCATTTCTTTTATTTATTTGTTTTATTTATCACTGTACTGGGTCTTTGTTGCTGTGCGTGGGCTTTCTCCAGTTGCAGCAAGTGAGGGCTGCTTTCTAGTGGTAGTGTGCAGGCTTAACATTGCAGTGGCTTCTCTTGTTGCAGAGCCCAGGCTCTAGGGGATGCGGGCTTCATTAGTAGCGGCCTGTGGGCTCAGTAATTGCAGCTCATGGGGTCTAGAGCACAGGCTCAGTAGTTGTGGTGCACGGGCTTAGTTGTCCTGTGGCCTGTGGGATCTTCCTGGACCAGGGATCAAACCCATGTCTCCTTCACTAGCAGAAAGATTTTTTCCCACTGAGCCACCAGGGAAGCCCAGGAGTTTTTAATGTTACATATCATGTCACATATTTCAGGGCTCAACACCTCAAGAGGGAGAGTAAGTTACAAAAATCAAGTAGAGGGAAAATATAGTGCCAGGTTCTCCATAAACCATCCCTAATAGCAAACAAGGCACTCGGAGGAATTATGGGCAAGCCCATGGTAATATAATTCATTTACAATGTGATTTATCTTATAGAATTCTCAGATTGTGCTGTGGAATTTAAATAATGCTGGTAAATGCCACAAGAATGGAGAAATCAATTTCAGAGCAACCACTAACAAGTTTTGGATTACCTTTAGTATTTTTCTTCATCCTTATCACTGAAGAGAAAATGGAGATAGAAAATAAAAAGATCAAATAATATATTTGCTTTCTCATATAGAATTTTTACAGTCTTCAAGGGTAAATTTTTTTTCTTTCTAGCAAGTGATATTCTTAGGAAGCATGCTATAAAATAGCACCTATTTATTTGTTCACCTAATGAGCCCAACTCCTTACCAGACTTAGTGTGACATAGTTAAGAAACACTGTAGGAGAAGGGAATGACAACTCACTCCAGTATTCTTGCCTGGAGAATCCCCATGGACAAAGGAGCCTGGTGGGCTACAGCCATGGGGTCGCAAAGAGTCACACACGACTGAAGTGACTGACCACACACACACATAGGCAGTTTAAGGGCTTCCCAGGTGGCTCAGTGGTAAAGAATCTGCATGCCAATACAGGAGATGCAAGGGACGTGGGTGGGATCCCTGGGTTGGGAAGATCCCCTGGAAAAGGAAATGGAATGTTTCAATGCTATTCTGTATATTATCACATATGAAACAGATCGCCAGTCAAAGTTTGATGCATGAAACACAGTGCTCACGGCTGGTGCACTGGAATGACCCTGAGGGATGGGATGGGGAGGGAGGTGGGAGGGGGGTTCAGGATGGGGACCACATGTACATCCATGGCTGATTCATGTCAATGTATGGCAAAAACCACTACAATACTGTAAAGTAATTAGCCTCCAATTAAAATAAATAAATTAATTACAAAAAAAAAAAAAAGGAAATGACTACCCGCTTCAGTATTCTTGCCTGGAAAATTCCAGGGACAGAGAAGCCTGGTGGGCTACAGTCCACAGGGTTGCAAAGAGTTCGACATGACTGCACGCATGTATGCAGATAGGTTAGAAGTTGCCATTTCTACTAAGGTTTCCACAGAAACTGCAATACTATTTTGATATGCAGCTTCTCTTTGGTTTTGTGAGTCCAAGATGCCCATATAGTAGATATGGGAAAACAACAACTTATAAACCCAATTCTGGTATGTGTGTATTTGACACTCATTTAAGAACTTTGAACCACTATCAGCTCATTTTAAATTCTGTTCTGGAGCCTACCCATGGGATAGTGCTATGTTTGTCTTTGAGTTTTCTTTCCAGTCTCCCTTTTCCCTTCCCTGTCTGTACATCCTGTGGTTATCTACTGTCCTGTTGCTAATATACTAAACAAATAGTTCCTAGTTAATAATATGCTTGCATATTTTTCCTTTCTTGGCATATTGTCCTCCTAGGCATTTTAGGGTAAAAATGTGGCATAATTTGACTGATGGTTTGATTTATGACATCCAGGTAATTAATATATTTTTACTTACTAAAAACATCCCAGTTCAGTTCAGTTCAGTCGCTCAGTCGTGTCTGACTCTTTGTGACCCCATGAATCGCAGCACGCCAGGCCTCCCTGTCCATCACCAACTCCCACAGTTCACTCAGACCCACACCCATCGAGTCAGTGATGCCATNTTCCTGACCTGCATGCAGATTTCTCAAGAGGCAGGTCAGGTGGTCTAGTATTCCCATCTCTCTCAGAATTTTCCACAGTTTATTGTGATCCACACAGTCAGATGTAAAATTCAGAGAAACAGTGTTCAGAGGTCCTAAATTTAAGTTGGAGTAAAGAATCCCATGCTCCCCTGAGCACAGGCAAAATGTACCCTGACAAAGCAACTGAATTGTCACAGATGCTCTGTAAGACTTGAAGACTAATTTGATGAAATAAAATTAAATGAGGAAAATTGTACACAGTCATTAATCCAACACACCGTTACTTAAAACGCTTTGTTGAAGTTGTTTTTATTGTTTCAAATGGAAAAGATAAAAATATATAGAGAAAAGCATTCAAAACCCATATATAACTTAGATGAAACTTGTTTGGATAGCTGTAGAACTTCGCTGCATTTGGAAGTTGTGTTGTGTATAATTATAGTGCTATTGGAATGTGTTTTAGTATTCTGTCAGTGATTGACTCTACCATGATCATGTGTGTGATAAAAGCCCTTTAAACATAAAGTGATCACTTTTAACTTTTAGAAATTTGTATGCTTCTTTTGATGACATTGTATAAAAACAAAGTGAACACAATTTCAAAATGTGATTTTGAATCACGATTTTAGGTAATTATGTCTGACACCTCCACAAACTATAATAGTGTCCAGCAATCTCAAATTCTCCATCCCAATGATTTCATGAAAAGGAAACTCAAATGATCCATTCCAATTATTTCACAGTCGCATTCATCTCAAATGCTAGCAAGGTAATGCTCAAAATTCTCCAAGATAGGCTTCAGTGGTACGTGAACCGAGAACTCTCAGATGTTCAAGCTGGATTTAGAAAAGGCAGAGGAACCAGAGATCAAATTGCCAGCATCTGTTGGATCATAGGTAAAGCAAGAGAATCCCAGAAAGGCATCTATTTCTGCTTTATTGACTATGCTAAAGCCTTTGACTGTGTGGATCACAATAAACTCTGGAACATTCTTCAAGAGATGGGAATATCAGACCACCTTACCCGCCCATGAGAAATTTCTATGCAGGTCAAGAAGCAACAGTTAGAACTGGACATGGAATAATGAACTGGTTCCAAATTGGGAAAAGAGTACGTCAGTGTTGTACATTGTCACCCTGCTTATTTAACTTAATTGCAGAGTACATCATGTGAAATTCTGGGCTGGAAGAAGCACAAGCTGGAATCAAAACTGCCAGGGAAAAAATCAGTAACCTCAGATATGCAGATGACACCACCCTTATGGCAAAATGTAAAGAGGAACTAAAGAGCCTCTTGATGAAAGTGAAAGAAGAGAGTGAAAAAGCTGGCATAAAACTCAACATTCAAAAATTAAGATTATGGCATCTGGTCCCATCACTTCATGGCCAATAGATAGGAAAACAATGGAAACAGTGAGAGAGTTTATTTTGGGGAGCTCCAAAATCACTGCAGATGGTGACTGCAACCATGAAATTAAAAGATGCTTACTCCTTGGAAGAAGAGCTATGACCAACCTGGTGCTGCTGCTGCTGCTGCTGCTGCTAAGTCGCTTCAGTCGTGTCCAACTCTGTGCAACCCCATAGATGGCAGACCTAGACAGCGTAAAAAGCAGAGACGTTACTTTGCCAACAAAGGTCCAATTACTCAAAGCTATGGTTTTTCCAATGGTCATGTATGGACTTGAGAGTTGGACTATAAAGAAAGCTGAGCACCAAAGAACTGATTCTTTTGAACTATGGTGTTGGGAAAGACTCTTGAGAGTCTCTTAGACTTCAAGGAGATCCAACCAGTCCATCCTAAAGGAAATCAGTCCTGAATATTTTTTGGAAGGACTGATGCTGAAGCTGAAACTCCAATACTCTGGCCACCTGATGTGCAGAACTGACTTATTTGAAAAGACCCCGATGCTGGGAAAGATTGAAGGCAGGAGGAGAAGGGGACGACAGAGGATGAGATGGTTGGATGGCATCACCAATTCAATGGATGTGAGTTTGAGCTGACTCTGGGAGTTGGTGAAGGACAGGGAAGCCTGGCATGCTGCAGTTCATGGGGTTGCAAAGAGTGAGACGGGACTGAGCAACTGAACTGAAGGACTGGGTCATGACTCTGTTATACAAGGACAACATGACTAAAATCTCTCTGAACGTTACTGATTGTCAATATTCTGTCCATCTGTCAGATCAGTGTGTCTCAGTTTGGGGTTTGTAAAGTGGTAAATCTGTGCCTATTCCAGCCAGTTTTACCCATTGCACTTTCATACTGAGGTGGTTAATCTTCAGTGATATTTAAGCTAATGGCTCCTTTTCAATTAGATATGGAATTCAGCCTGACTTCCAGTTTGTGCTCAGGTTACCCTGCTAATCATAGAATTATGTTAGCAGTTTTCTAATTTTATATGTAGTAAAATTTATCTCAAATCTTAGGACTTATATTTCATTAGAGTGTTAAACAGGTTTAAAAATCTTAGCAAGATGTCATGTGAATACTTATGGTTACTGAAAGCACCACAAGTAACAGAGGTAAAAGTAAAACTTGAGTAAATGAAAAGAGGACTCTATGTCGGGTCATGCCAGACATTGTTTCCTGTTCAATCACACTGTGAATTCTTTTTCACTTGGGAGACTGGAATTAAATAGTGAGATCAAGACACTTCTATATTTATTGAGCTACCAATTGTATATTCTGATAATATTTCATGAAGGTAAAAAACATTCTTGCTAAATTCCCCACCTATTAGAACAATATTCATCTGTTTTTGCTATATTTTTTCATTGAGAAAAGTGTGCTCATGCCTGATAATTATAAGTAGTGAACTCCAAACAATTATCTGGGATCCATGAGTTGTATTTACTCATCTTATTAAATAGGATTTTAATTTATTGTTAAAGCTATATGGTCCACTTCCCACCACAGGCAAATTGTATGATCTCAGGAACATCACTTGTCGTATCCATTTTTGTTGTTAAGCTCAGCTTCTAAAGATCACATTGCTTGCCATCCACTATTCGTATGGGTTTATTATGGATCCAAAAGAAATGTTAGCATTACCTTGTGCCCATAAAAGTAATTCCTGTTACCATTTCATCAGCTAAGTTATTGATTCCACAGGTATATTTATTATTGGGTGCCTATGAAACACCCAGATATATAAAGTACTCATAGTGATATGTATTAATACAACAGAAGTATGGTATTCGAGAAGAGCCTGCTCATAGCTACAGAAGATATTTCTCTCACTGAAATCTAGGTCTCTGATGTGAAAGTGTGGGTGAGATGTAAATAGGCAGGCAGTTTCAGTATAATAAAATACACTTGGTGTGTCTACATGTATGTGACACAGGTGTTCCAAACAAAAATGCATATGAGCTAAGCAGGTAACAGAAAAGCACGGGGTAGTAAAGGGCTAAAAAATAAGTGCTAGGTTGTCCATGTACTGAAATGTTTGAACATTGTGAAGGGCAAATTCAATGGTCATTAGAACAATTTGGTTGCCATTCGGGGACTTCCGATTCTTCTCCCAGTCTCTGAATACATCCTAAGCCACACTCTTCTACTTTTATTGATTTTTTATGTATTTATTTATAGTCTGTACCCCTGTGATGGGAGTTCTCTAGAACTGCTGGGTAGAAAAAGATGGTTTGTTGGGAGACACTTCGTACAGTACTTTTCCCTAGATTCAGAATCCTGTACAAGATACAGACACATAAAACAAGTAGTGAACAATGAAAATAAATCATTGATGACATTTCAATTAGTCTGATTCAAATTCTACATATAAAGAGGAACATAGCAAGAAAATATTAAAGTCGGAGTTAAGATGATTCCTTCATGGATGCTTATATGTCATATTTGGGGAAATTCTTCTTTAGATATTTTTTTAAGCAGAGAATTCACTCTGTTGTGGAGAGAAAAAAGATAACATAAAAATTGTTACCGAAAATAATTTTTGTGAGCATGAGTAAAAGATTAAACAAAATGCAGTCTAGAATTTGCAGTGTATTTTGTTTCACTGTTCTAATTCAAGATTAAAGCGTTCATTTTCACGCTAGGCCATTTTTATGTTAGTGTTATTTTCTACTTATTGTTCAACTTTATTCCCATTAAAAACACCCACATTGATTTCTATACCCAAAGAATTTTAGTTCTTTTCATCCTCATACTTTTGGATATTATTTAATGCAATACTTATTTTACACAAACACACACATACACAGTATGTTTAGCTTTCTATTAAAGAAAAGTCTGTGTTATCAAGTTAAGCATTACTTTCAAACAGCAAATGTTAGGGGTTGTTGATGTTAGAATGTTACACCATTTTTATCTCCTCATGTAAGCAATTAGCTTAGTGTGAAGAAAGCAAATTTTTTAAAATAAATTTATTTATTTTAGTTGGAGGTTAATTACTTTACATTATTGTATTGGTTTTGCCATACATCAACATGAATCCGCCACAGGTATACATGTGTTCCCCATCCTGAAGCCCCTCCCTCCTCCCTTCCCGTACCATCCCTCCGGGTTGTCTATTCACATCACATCCAATTATTAGAACAAACCTTCTTTCATAGACTAGAACTAGTTTCAGTCACAGCCTTGAAGTTATAATTTGACAAACTCTAAACAGAGAGAAATAGAGTTTAATAACAGCGGGTCTTTGGCTATTGCTGCTTCGAGAAAAGAAAGCAATTATATATGTTCACATAGCGCTGACAAGGAGAAACACAACTTTGGATGGCAGAGAACTTGCATTAGTCTTTTTGACATGTTCCTGTGGTGTGATTTATTATGTAGACAATCAGCTCAACTTCTCAAGTTTGATATCCTTGGAATCATTTGAAATTTAAATTTTAATGAAACTTCATTAATTCCCAGGCCCAAGAAGTAATTCTAATTGCTTTTGAGAATCAGACTATGAAAGAATTCTTTGGCAAACTGGTACCATCTTTTCTCTCGTTTATCATTGGTTGCATTGTAGGTACTTAATTGAAGGTCCTCTGATTATTAGCACGGGTTGGCATCTGCATGCTCCATGCATTTTAAACAGTAGGCCAGATGTTCAAAGGATCAGTCGAAGCATCAATAGCATGCTAGTGTGAATAATAAAATTTTAATTATCTACAAGAAGCAAATAAAAAGCATAAGCTTTTCCCCTCTTCAGCCTGAAAGAGAAGATGAATGTCTTAGTGGCATTTTAAGAACGAGTCAACTGTGAGAGAATTTGGTAGAAACCTGATAGTTAACTGGTGATTATTGTCTTTGCCTCTTTAGTTCACCCTTCACTCACACACATGGGCGCACGCGCGCGCGCACACACACACACACACACCCATACACACAAAGATATGGGAATTTGAGGTCATCTGAAGAAATTTATTTGAAAGATAACTATATGGACAAAATCCTTTAAGACGCTGAGAAAAAAAATGAAAGAGAGACAGGGTATGATGGCCCATGCTTAAATATTTACTGGTTTAATGTTTTCCAAGTTTTAAATTAATGAAGGTGCTTTTATAGCCAGAATTAATGATCCCAACAATTTGAAGTTAGATATTTTTTTTAAGTATTCTGAACCTAGAAAACCCAGAAACTCACAGCATGTAAAAATTCTGGTATGTGTGTATTTTACACTCATTTAAGAGAGAAATGACCATCAGTCAGGTAGACAGGGAAAGGAATGATTCTTCACACCTGCACACTCATTACTGAATATTTCTTAAAATATAGCAAATTTATACATAATTGGTGTGAAAGTGTATCTCTTTTGTTTACTATATGATAAATAAATTTGCCTTTTCTAATCTTAGGGTTTTCATAATTTGAAATAATGTATATGTTTATATCAAAGAATGAATTAGTATCACTTAAATATAAAGATAGATGTTTATCTCATATACATTGAGGTGTTATATGGTTCATTTGTTTATGATGACCATTAGGTGGATCAAAAATATTAATATCTACTTTGAATTTGTACCACTATCAGCTCATTTTCAATTTTTTGTAGAATTTTCTAAATTATCCCTATTTAGGCTAAATATCTACAAATTAAAAATGTAAACTCAGAGATTTATTTTTTGTTATTCCCCAATAAGAGGCATCCATCCTATCAAAATAATTTACATGATATAGTTTGCAAAAATTTTGCAGATTTTTTTATTTAGTATCTTAATGTCAGATGTTTTAACTTTCAGGTTGTCTTTATTTCAGTTTTCCTATAAACTGTCTTTGCATACTTGTCGAATGGATTCTAAATAGGAAAATAACATTTATCCACAATTATCCAATAGTAACCTACTATTCATGAACATCTTGAAGAAATATAAGTAATCATAATTTGTGAATTCACCCTTTCTGATGTGGAATCCTGAGCTTCCACTTTATGGGTCTAGACTTTTTAGAACAAAGGAGAAAATGACACACAAATAATCAAGACCCCAGTCTTATCTTTAGGTTATCATTTTACTACCTAAACCATGGGTGGCTCAGTAATAAAGAATCTGCCTGCCAATTCAGGAGATCCCTGGTTGGGTTCGATCCCTGGGTTGGGAAGAACCCTGGAGAGGAAATGGCAACCCACTCTGGTATTCTTGCCTGGCAAATCCCATGGACAAAGGAGCCTGGCAGGCTACAGTACACAGGGTTTCAATGAGTCAGACACAATGGAGTGACTAGAGCACACACACACATCTAAATCATAGATCAAATTTTCAGTTTATCACAGTGACCGGGACTAAAATCATGGCAACAAGTTCACTGTGGAAGGAGTTTCAACTCTAAATTCCATCAGAACTTCTGAGGTCCCATTTATTGACAAGGAGCAATTGAAGGGGGTAAAGCTGATAGTTGTTCCCCACTCCACAGTAGACCCTCTTTTCATATCTCAGCAATATGCTTAATAAAGGCATATTTGAATGAAGGATGTACATTTATAACTATGTGTATGTGTATTTGAGCACGTGTTATGTTAGACATACTTAAAATGTTATTTGAATAGAAAGCCCTGCATACAAGTTGAATGGAGAAGTATAATGCACTGTGTCTATACACTTGTGCATTTACCTGGTTGAAAGATCAAAATTTGATTGACTTAATTGAATGCCTAATGCTGTATAGTTACTTGGTTGTTGTTTAGACTCTTAAGTCATGTCCAACTCTTTTGTGACCCCCATGGACTGTAGCTTCCCAGGTAAAAATGCTAGAGTGGGTTGCCATTTCCTTCTCCAGGACATCTTCCCAACACAGAGATCGAATCTGCATCTCTCGCGTTGGCAGGCCTATTCTTTACCACTGGGCCATTAGGGAAGCCCATGGTTATGTAGTAGTGACTCACTATTAAAATTAACTGTCTTAAACTTTGTCACAAAGAGATTTAAAACAACAACAAACTCAGATTAGTTAGTGCTGGCTTTACTAAAACAGGAGATCCGATTTCAATGACTTTTTCCCCTTTAACAGTCAGTTTCCAATCCAGAATTGAATGTAAGGAATATCAGATGCAACTCTACTTTCACTTTCCTTTATTTTTGGGAACACTTTTGGTTTGATTTTCCATGNGAATTAATGATCCCAACAATTTGAAGTTAGATATTTTTTTTAAGTATTCTGAACCTAGAAAACCCAGAAACTCACAGCATGTAAAAATTCTGGTATGTGTGTATTTTACACTCATTTAAGAGAGAAATGACCATCAGTCAGGTAGACAGGGAAAGGAATGATTCTTCACACCTGCACACTCATTACTGAATATTTCTTAAAATATAGCAAATTTATACATAATTGGTGTGAAAGTGTATCTCTTTTGTTTACTATATGATAAATAAATTTGCCTTTTCTAATCTTAGGGTTTTCATAATTTGAAATAATGTATATGTTTATATCAAAGAATGAATTAGTATCACTTAAATATAAAGATAGATGTTTATCTCATATACATTGAGGTGTTATATGGTTCATTTGTTTATGATGACCATTAGGTGGATCAAAAATATTAATATCTACTTTGAATTTGTACCACTATCAGCTCATTTTCAATTTTTTGTAGAATTTTCTAAATTATCCCTATTTAGGCTAAATATCTACAAATTAAAAATGTAAACTCAGAGATTTATTTTTTGTTATTCCCCAATAAGAGGCATCCATCCTATCAAAATAATTTACATGATATAGTTTGCAAAAATTTTGCAGATTTTTTTATTTAGTATCTTAATGTCAGATGTTTTAACTTTCAGGTTGTCTTTATTTCAGTTTTCCTATAAACTGTCTTTGCATACTTGTCGAATGGATTCTAAATAGGAAAATAACATTTATCCACAATTATCCAATAGTAACCTACTATTCATGAACATCTTGAAGAAATATAAGTAATCATAATTTGTGAATTCACCCTTTCTGATGTGGAATCCTGAGCTTCCACTTTATGGGTCTAGACTTTTTAGAACAAAGGAGAAAATGACACACAAATAATCAAGACCCCAGTCTTATCTTTAGGTTATCATTTTACTACCTAAACCATGGGTGGCTCAGTAATAAAGAATCTGCCTGCCAATTCAGGAGATCCCTGGTTGGGTTCGATCCCTGGGTTGGGAAGAACCCTGGAGAGGAAATGGCAACCCACTCTGGTATTCTTGCCTGGCAAATCCCATGGACAAAGGAGCCTGGCAGGCTACAGTACACAGGGTTTCAATGAGTCAGACACAATGGAGTGACTAGAGCACACACACACATCTAAATCATAGATCAAATTTTCAGTTTATCACAGTGACCGGGACTAAAATCATGGCAACAAGTTCACTGTGGAAGGAGTTTCAACTCTAAATTCCATCAGAACTTCTGAGGTCCCATTTATTGACAAGGAGCAATTGAAGGGGGTAAAGCTGATAGTTGTTCCCCACTCCACAGTAGACCCTCTTTTCATATCTCAGCAATATGCTTAATAAAGGCATATTTGAATGAAGGATGTACATTTATAACTATGTGTATGTGTATTTGAGCACGTGTTATGTTAGACATACTTAAAATGTTATTTGAATAGAAAGCCCTGCATACAAGTTGAATGGAGAAGTATAATGCACTGTGTCTATACACTTGTGCATTTACCTGGTTGAAAGATCAAAATTTGATTGACTTAATTGAATGCCTAATGCTGTATAGTTACTTGGTTGTTGTTTAGACTCTTAAGTCATGTCCAACTCTTTTGTGACCCCCATGGACTGTAGCTTCCCAGGTAAAAATGCTAGAGTGGGTTGCCATTTCCTTCTCCAGGACATCTTCCCAACACAGAGATCGAATCTGCATCTCTCGCGTTGGCAGGCCTATTCTTTACCACTGGGCCATTAGGGAAGCCCATGGTTATGTAGTAGTGACTCACTATTAAAATTAACTGTCTTAAACTTTGTCACAAAGAGATTTAAAACAACAACAAACTCAGATTAGTTAGTGCTGGCTTTACTAAAACAGGAGATCCGATTTCAATGACTTTTTCCCCTTTAACAGTCAGTTTCCAATCCAGAATTGAATGTAAGGAATATCAGATGCAACTCTACTTTCACTTTCCTTTATTTTTGGGAACACTTTTGGTTTGATTTTCCATGTACAGCCTGTTTTTGTAAGATTATGCCATTACTGTGCAGGTTATACTTTACTGAACATTGTAACTGATTTAAAATATTCATGCAAATATGTTAATATGAATTCATGTGACAAGCTGCTTGCTTAAAAAGACCCATTCTAAAATTCTTTTCATTTATACTTTTTTAAAAATGTATTTGCAAATTATAAAATAACACATTCTCATTACACCAAATCAAAAATATCTTAAGTTGTTTAAAGAGCTGATAAATTTCTGCCTCACCCTCCTCCAACTCTATTAAGTGTTGGTAGGAATTATCTTTTTATACAATATTTATCTGTACTTATATGGACATTTTCATATATATGAATATATACATTATGTATGAGTATATTATATATAAGAATATATATGTGAGTTGTTATATACATCTTTATTCTTTTCTTTTAAAAATAAATATGGGTCATACTATATATTTACCTTTACATCTGACTTTTGTCACCATTAATTCAAGGACATACCCCTATATTAAAACCTATACTCCCATGTATCATTTAATGACTCTTCAACTGACTCTTTCCTTTATTCTAACTTTTGTTTAACATTGATTCATACAGTGCTATTGATTGTCATTTGTTCTTTACTTTGACAATGCATAATTTTCATCCTCATCAGCTCTCTACACTTCAAATAACTGTTTGATACTAAGCCAGTCTTTGTTGTTCAGCCACTGAGTCATGTCTGACTCTTTTGCAACTCTATAGACCATAGCTCTCCAGGCTCCTCTGTCCATGGAATTTTCCAAGTAAGAATACTGGAGTGGGTTGCCATGCCTTCCTCCAGGGGATCTTTGACCCAGGGATTAAACTCACGTCTCCACCTAGCAGGTGGTTTCTTCACCACTGAGCCACCTGGAAAGCCCCATAAGCCAGTCCTTGCTGCTGCTAAGTCACTTCAGTCGTGTCCAACTCTGTGTGACCCCATAGACGGCAGCCCACCAGGCTCCCCCACCCCTGGGATTCTCCTGGCAAGAACACTGAAGTGGGTAAGCCAGTCCTTATATACCAACAAAGCAAGAACAGAAAAGTTAACTATCACTGTCAGTTGAACCAAGTCATCCAAAGTATGTGTTCATATTTTTGTAGAGATTTTGAAATAGAAACCTCAAATCTATAAACCCATGAGAGGTACTGATTATATCATTCAATGGGGTAAGTTCACTAAATGGTCAGTAAGGCATGACCCTCATATGGACTCTGTATTTTATTAAAATAAAGGGTTAACATGCTTCTGAAAAAGTAGAGCCACCCTCTTGGTCTGCACACTTTGTCTTGGCTTTTCCGTATGGATTTCTTCCTCCCTAGCTCATCATTTTATTGACAAAATATTCTCATGGTGGTGTTGGGCTATAGAATTGTTTCAGATGGTATAATTTATTCAACCAAATGTGCAAAATACAACAGTCTCAACAAAGACAAAGGACTCACTAAGAATGACTGGAAAAATGGCCCCAGGGAACATGGCACTTCCACATTCCTGTATTCCAAGGCTGTACCCAGCAGTTCAGTTAATTCTCAATCCTATATGCTGAATGAATCATCTTACAGTTTGAAACACCTTTACTAAAAAGTATTTACCACCACTGAAATAGCAAGTCAGCCCCCACCAGGCATGGCTGATAAGCCTGTAGCTAGAGTACAACTCAAGTAAGGAAATAACATTTTAACTTACAGAGCCGTGATAATGACTGTTTCCCACTGTTTGCAGAACTATGAATTGGCCTTTTCAGTCGTTCCTTGGTGGTGTACTGAGCACTTTATTTTTTTTTTACCAGCTGAGATGAGGAATAGGAGCCCAAGGTGCAGGTGAAATTGGTCACAGGAGTCATTAAAATGTGGATAAGTGATAGAGATTGGCTGTGCAACATGGGTGCTTATAGTTAACAATGCAGTATTGGGCACTAAAATATGTTAAAGATGGACTTCATGTTTGTTTTTTCATATATGCAGATGCCCACACACACAAAACACCAAAAAACAAAAGGAAATTTGAGGAAGTGGTGGATATCCATAGCCTCGGCTGTGTTGATGGAATCACAAATGTATGCCTGTGTCTAAACTGATCAAAATGTATGCATTAAATATGTGCAATTTTTTCTGTATAAATGTTTACCTCACTAAAGCTTTAAAAAATTGGAAGAGTCAGGATAGCCTTCATCAGAATAAGTAAACAAGTACCAGGCCGATTCAACTTTCTTCTTTTTAGCTTTTTTGATAATGTGATATTCTTTGAGGTATCTGAAAAACAACAAAGTAGATCTGGAGAATTATATTATGAACGTTGCCTTACTCTGCCTCTGGCCTGAAGGCTATTAGCTCCAGACCTATGGGGAAAAGTGGAGAGAAGTGTATCAAAAAGAATACCTGGACTTTCTTCAGGAAAAAAGAAAAAAAAAACTGAATTTTTATTGAGGGCTTCCTTGGTGCTAGACCCAGTGCTAATCTGGGTTTTGTTATTGTTCTCATTTTATAGGTAAAGAAACTGGAGCACAGAGAAACTCACTAATGTGTCCAGGCTGTCTAAGCCAATAGATGCTATAGTCGGGGACTGTGTCCAGACAAACTTGCTTTAGCCTCTCTCCAACCCTATTTCTTCTCTACTCAAAAAGTGTTTCGGCTTCAGACCTATAACTTTAAAGGAAAGGCAGTCTTGAGTGGCAAGACTAGGTTTCAGTCACTTACAGATGATCTTCCTTCTCCTGTTCTTTGTCTCTTTCTCAAATACCCCAAGTTTTGATTAAAGTCGTCTTTCACTCTGATCACTGAAGAGCTACTAAGATAGAATTTGTAAAAGAACTAAATTCCAATTAACTTTGTCATTGATTACTGTGTGACTCTGGAGGGGTGTTGTTTGTTTCAGGTTAATTGGGTCTTTATAGTTTATCTCAAAGATTAAAAATAACACTGAAGGAAGAAGCAAACTGGGATCCCTCTCACAATGCATTCTTTACTCTCTTGTACTTCAAATGAGGCTGGATAATGGCTGTGTTAAGACTGAGGGAAAGATGGTAGATGGAGTTCCTGTTGCCTGGTCACTACATTTCCAATAACCTTAGAACATAGTGATTTCCCAGTAAAATTGACAGATCAAGAATTCATTCAGCAATCTTTCTAAGTCTCTTACTAGAAAGTGATTGCTAAAAATCATATTGTAACCACCCAAAGTTGAGTATAATTCTCATTTAAGTCTTTCATTTTCTTAAAGGAGCTTTATAAGTCTACCAAACATTTACATTCCTTTGTCATCATTTGAATTTTCTAAGGTCATCAGTGAACGCAATGAAAAGAAATTAGCCTATGAATCTAATTGACCCTCAAATTATATCACCATGACAGCTGGATCTGATAGATAATGGCTTTTGAGTAGGCAGATCAACTCTTTCAAACAATGAAAAATTGCATAATTTTAAGGCAGATTCCAAGCTAGCTATTTCCTCTTCCCATGGCATCACCCTTATGGATAGTTTATAAATGTATATAATGTAATACAATCAAGGGTTCTTTGTTTTCCTACTTTGGTGTTTAACTGCTTAGGTTCACTTTTGAATCTCTGCAGCTAGTTATTGATAAAAAGCATTTATCTGAAAATTAAACATCAGACTTACAGTTAAGACTTACATAGCCTCTTACCATCCTATGTCAACTTACACCTCCAGACATACCACCCACTCTT
Organism: Neotragus moschatus; assembly: GCA_006410615.1. Taxonomy (NCBI): domain Eukaryota; kingdom Metazoa; phylum Chordata; class Mammalia; order Artiodactyla; family Bovidae; genus Neotragus; species Neotragus moschatus. Next base: position 2,044,242 of record SJYA01003483.1, read on the forward strand.
CCTCTGAGTGAACCCTTAGCTATCTTGTTTTGTCCCTAAAAATCTTGGATTCTTTATTGCCTCCAATTTGCCTTAGTTGCAAATACTGCCTGAATGGGCTCCCTATTCCCCCATTACACTTCACATTTCTTGATATTTAAAGCCCAGCATAGTCAACCTTAGTCCAAAAAACATGCTACAATAGTCTAGTTCACAATGATCTTATCTGTTTTTACTACACAGCATTTAATATCAAATTAATGTCCATCCTAGTTTATTATAAAATGACTTGTACCATATCTTATATTGTTGCCTTGCATTTTAGTATTTCTTTCTATACGTATTGGGTTGATCAAAAAGTTCCCTTGGGTTTTTCAGTAACATCTTAAAACCTGAACAAACTTTTTGGTCAACCCAATAATACTGATGCTCCCACCCTCACTAGAAAATGCAAACATCAGCCTTTGCAGCCTTCTGTGGTTACAGGTACACCATCTCCTAAACAGTTAGCATTCAAAAGTTAAACTCAGTAACAAAGAATTGCCTGTGTTAAAAGAAGATACCTTTTTCCTATTGAATATTTGTTTTTTTTTTAATTGTTGTAAAAGCATATAACATGAGATCTACCCTCTTAACCATCTTTTTATATATGCAGCACAGTATTATTAACTATAACCATAGTATCGTGTAATAGATGGCTAAAACTTTATCTTGCATAACTGAAATTGTGTACCCATTTAACAACAAATTCTTACTTTTCTCCTCTTCTCAACCCCTGACAACCACCATTCTATAATACTTTGTTTCCATGTGTTTGTCTCTTTTAGTCATGTAAATGGAATTACACAGTATTTATCCTTTTGTGACTGATTTATTGCAGCTAGCATAGTGTCATCAAGGGCCGTCCATATTGTAGCTTATGAGAGGATTCTCTTCTAAAATGGCTGAATAATATTCCGTTGTAGGTATATATTGTATTTTCTTTACCATGTATCAGTCTATGGACATTTAGGTTGTTTTCATATCTTTGAATGTAAGAGTTCCAATATCTCTTTGAGATCGCGAGTTCATTGCTTTTTGATGAATAAATAGAATGGGATCACTGAATTTTATGGTGATTCTATTTTTTAATTTTTTTTTTTAAGAAATGCTACACTGTTTTTCATAGCATCTATGCCAATTTATCTTCCCACTAACTGTGCACAAGGGTTTGCTTTTCTGCATGTCCTTGCCAACAGTTATCTTTTGTTTGTTTGTTTGTTTGTATTCCCGATAATAGCCATCTTAATAATTATGAGGTGAATCTCATGGTTTTTATTTGAATTTTTAATTTAATTTTATTTTTTATTGAAGTATAGTTGATTTAGAATCTTGTGTTTTTCAGATTATTTTCCATTTTAGGTTATTACAAGATTCTTAATATATTGCCATATATTATACAGTAAATTCTGTTGCTTATATATTTTATAAATAATATTTTATATCTGTTAATCCCATATACCTAATTTATCCCTCCCCCACTCCCTCCCTCCTGTGGTAACCATAAATTTATTTCCTATGTCTGTGAATCTGTTGTTGTTATATATATAGATTCATTTTCTTATTTTTTCAATTCCACATGTAACTGATACCATATAATGTTTGTCTTTGACTAACTTCACTTATTATGACACTCTCTCGGTCCATCTATATTGCTATAAATGGCATTACTTCATTTTTCTAATTGCTAACATTGCATTGTATAGATGTACCACTTCTTTATCCATTCATCTTTTGATGAATGATGTTGATATTTCCATGTCTTAGATGCTGTAAATAATGTTGCAGTGAACACTATTTACTTCAATATACACACTTATTTACTTCAAATTAAAGTTTTCATTGTTTCTAGGTATATGACCAGGAGTGGAATTGCTAGATC
>SJYA01003483.1:2064420-2077758 GCA_006410615.1 Neotragus moschatus
CTGTGTGATCTTGGGAAAGATAGATTTTTTTCAAGCCTCATCATCCTCCTTTGGAAAATGAGTGTGACACTTGCCTCATAGATTAAGCTAATACATGTGAAATATCTGGCATTATATCATAATCTTTATAAGGTATAATTTTGTTGATTTATTCATTATTATTTTATTATTTACATGCATAGACATTTTCATGAGATAAGTAATGAACATTAGTAGCTGAACTTGGAAGATGTTATGAATTTTCAGGATTTAGGACCACTTGGCCAATGTATTTGTTTTAATACAATCAACAAATGTGTCAGGATACCAGTAATTAAATTCCCATACATTCTTCCATTTCACTTGTTTTTAAAAACTGATGAATTACCAGAATGTAAATGAGTTAATTGCATACTCACTCTTAACCACCACATAAAATTATATGTAAAATTAGCCATCAGACTTCCAATTTGTTGTCATATTCCATAGAAGTGTATGATATATAAACTTCGATGGTAAAAGTCTGCAGGACTGCCTAATATAGGGTCTTGGTAACTACCTCACATTTGACCTCCAGATACAGTGGAACAAAGTGTCAGTTGAATAATCTATGTTCATGAACAACATTAAAATAACAAGGAACACAGTAGCCCACGTAATACTGCAAAACTGAAGCACATTCCAAATTAAACATGTTTATTTTTATTCTGGGTAATATTTGCTAGACTATTTCCAATATCTGTCAAGATTTTAAGAATATCTTAATACTTTCACACCTATATATTTTAAAATTGATAACACACCATTTCTAAGCCTAAATCTTATCTCTAATAATAAGATACAAATTTATCTTCCATGATATTTGTTAGGATGAGAGAATTTACTTCACTCAAGGTGAAAATCTGTCTTCTATTTGTCTTACTCCTGTATCTATCTATCTATCTGGGCTTCCCTGGTGGCTCAGTGGTTAAGAATCCACCTGCCAGTGAAGGAGATACACATTTAATACATGGGTTGGGAAGATCCCCTGGAGGAGGAAATGGCAACCCATTCCAGTATCCTTGCCTGGGAAAGCCCATGGATGGAGGAGCCTGGTGGGCTACAGTACATGGGGTCCCAAAAAAGTTGGACACAGCTTAGTGACTAAACAACAACAGCAACAATCTATCTACTCATGTATCAACCCATCCATCTATGAAATTACCATTCAACACGTAATAATGTTAGTAATACAAGAATAATTAACAATATTAAAAGAAAATAATATTTAGGAATAAAAATATTCTGAAGCATAAGGTCAATTATTTATCTCATTTTTTTGGTCATATGAAGCCTATAAAATGACGATTCCAATAACATTATAATAAAGATGGAGATTACTGAAAGGTTTATATCTGTTATTTTTTGTGGTCTTACAAATATATGAATTCCATCTTTAAGCATTTTGATGTACCAACTATTGACTAAGAATTATGTGCAGTATCTTATGGCTCATTTTTCTCAGTACCTAAAAAACACAGATTGGAGTTATGAAAATTGTAGTAGATGGGCACTAAGGAATTATGGGAAATAATTTGTAAATTTAATATGAAACCCAAACATCTGCTCAAGTCAATCTCCCACAGCTAATGTGGCAGATAGTATGAGTCACAGACTGAGATAAGGAAAAGTTCTTCTTCCACAGGGACAGATACTGAATATAATAAACATAACTTTTCTTCTTCATCTAAATTTTACTTAAAAGGAAAACTTCTGCCATCAAATCTACCTTCCTTTCCTCTCTTATCAGCACTCCCTTCCCTTTCACCTCTTGTATTAACCCCAGCACTGGATTTTCTTTTGGTTTCTTATACCAGTAAAGCTAAAATAGGAATAATCATAAATGTGAAACTCCAAAGAATCTAGCAGCTTGTCCCCTTTGTTGTTTTCCTTTATTGTTGGAAATGTAAATTTAAAATTTAAAAGCAAAAAATACAGAATGCAATTGTATTCTGTCATTCTTTCTTTCAGATTGATTTATTTGATATAATCTTATTGAACTTTTAATGTAAAAAAGAATGAAATATAATGAAACAAAACTCTTGTAAAGAGACTTTTCAGTGTTTAACTTTCTTTCTAAAGAGAAGAGTAATAAATGTGGAAATGTTAATGGAATCCACGCTCTTCTAGTGTTGCCAAGGGTTAAACCAAGAGTGATCACTTTCTATCCATTCTGTTACATCAGTCCTAAGTGGCCAACAAACATTATATGCAATGCTTGGCTTCCAGGGCACAAACATAGGTAAACATTCTCGTAGGTATGCTACCATTTTTCAGGAAAAATTCTATTCATTTAATTTCCCTTTAGGTAAAGTATCATGTTGATGGGGGGAGTGGCTCATAGGCCAACAGGTCTTCCATTTTCCATTGTAGAATGTACACCTTTCACTGCTGGTAGCTTCCATTTATTTTGCTTGCCTCTTTTACAGCACAGAGACAAGTTAAAATTCATAGATTTGTGAGGAGCTGTGAATGAATTAGCACATGAATGATAGGAAGTGGTTGATATTCAGTTCATCCAAGTGTTTGGACAATTGCCAGTAATTTTGTCACTCCTGTATTATTAAGCAGAGGTTGTAGTTTAGAAATTTTAGTTTTGGATAGTACTTTTTTTTTTTTTAGTTTGTTTTGCTTTACAATACTGTATTCGTTTTGCTATACATTGACACGAATCAGCCACGAGTGTATATGAGCTCCCAATCCCAACCCCCCCANTGGGGTATCTCCTCTCAGCCGTTCCTGCGCCGTCACAGCCCGGGACTCTCTGCCGCTGTCTCTTGGACGCAGGGTGGTTCCTCTCGGCCGCGCTCAAGTGAGCCGGCTCCGCAGCCGCCTGCGCTCAAGTCTACTTTAGATTTAATACTTCAGTGCTTTAGTTTTAAATCTTGGTTTAATATGAGAGTTTTCAAAGAAAAGCTGAAACACACAGTGTTAGGCCTCACCTAGCTGGAAAACTGTAGTATCCGAGAGAGGCGGATAACCAAGATTGTGCTGTGGTAGGCAATTCATGTTGAAATGTGAGCTCCTTTTAAATTTTACAGTGTTTTAAATTCATGAGGATACCCCCTCCACTTTTTTTTTTTTGGCACCACATGTCGGTATGCTTCATTAAAGAGGTGAAAAGCAGAATTAGGGATGCTAGCACCATTGAGTTAATCATTTTGCTGTGCTTAACACATTTTAGCAGAGTGCAGGTTTTAAGGATGAGAAGGAAGTAAATGATGTTTCCATCACGTGTGTCTTGACCCCTTCCCCTGACCTTACCCCGGATGTCTCTAAAATCTTAATTTGCCTCTAAACTTTTCTCTCAGGTTACATTCTCTTCTGTAAAATGTAGTAACAGTGACAATGTTTGTTGACCTGAAATATGTCATAAAACATTAGTAATATTTTGAGCCAGGCTTCCAAACTCTCTTGTTTACCTCTTACAGCTCCTTTACCTGTATGCATTTTACAAGGCAATGAAACATATTTAGTATATTTTATTATGCTTCAAAATTCTTTAAAAACTGAGTCATTTCACACACACTATTGATACTATGTATAAGATAGATAACTAGTGAGAACCTACTGTATAACTCAGGGAACTCTACTCGGAGCTTTATGGTGACCTAAATGGGAAGGAAATGCAGAAAAGAGGGTATATATGTATAACTGATTCAACTTGCTGTACAGAAGAAAGCAACACAACATTCTAAAGCAACTATACTCCAGTAAAAATTAATTTTAAAAACTGAGTCATGTCATCCCCTCACCCACTTTTACTCAATAGTTGTTAGCTGACAATGAGTGTTTCCCCAAACAGTAACCAATCAAAAGATACAAAGAAGAGTCCACATATAGCTGAGGAGAAACTCCGGAGAAAGCAGATGAATGGCCTAAGAATTCAAACTAAGCAGATTTCTAAAGGGACTGCTGCTGCTGCTAAGTCGNCCTCACCCACTTTTACTCAATAGTTGTTAGCTGACAATGAGTGTTTCCCCAAACAGTAACCAATCAAAAGATACAAAGAAGAGTCCACATATAGCTGAGGAGAAACTCCGGAGAAAGCAGATGAATGGCCTAAGAATTCAAACTAAGCAGATTTCTAAAGGGACTGCTGCTGCTGCTAAGTCGCTTCAGTTGTGTCCAACTCTGTGCAACCCCATAGACGGCAGCCCACCAGGCTCCCCCATCCCTGGGATTCTCCAAGCAAGAACACTGGAGTGGGTTGCCATTTCCTTCTCCAATGCATGAAAGTGAAAAGTGAAAGGGAAGTCGCTCAGTCGTGCCCGACTCTTCGCGACCCCATGGACTGCAGCCTACCAGGCTCCTCCATCCATGGGATTTTCCAGGCAGGAGTACTGGAGTGGGATGCCATCGCCTTCTAAAGGGACTAAACAGTCTCTAAATTAAAATGTCTTCTCATTTTGTTCACCAAACTTTTTGTAACAATGTTTTCAACTACTTACTCTGGTAACATGTTTGGTAAGCTCTAAGTTAATACTTACAACTGCTGGAGTCAATTATTCACTGAAGCATTGACATTTTTTCTGCAGCCATATTTAAAGAAAACTCTAAGATGCACATGGTTTTCCTCTGAGTCCAGGACTGAGGACTCTAGGCAGCGGTCACCACATGGTACAGGTGACAGGAAGGAGGGGATCTATAGCCTTGGTCTGCTGGAGGCAGCCAGCTATTTGCTGGGACAGGTGTGATGATAGAACAAGTCTGTGAACTCCTTGCCGAATCTATCGGGTTGGCCAGAATAATTCGAGTTTCCCATCGCTTCTTATGGAAAACCCCACATGAACTTTTTTGGCCAGCCCAATAAATACATGGGCTTCTTGATGACTCAGGTAGTAAGGAATCCACCTGCAGGGCAGGAAACACAGGAGATGTGGGTTTGATCCCTGGGTGGGGAAGATCCCCTGAAAAAGGAATTGGCAACCAACTCCAGTAGTCTTGTCTGGAAAATCCCATAGACAGAGGAGCCTGGTGGGCTACAGTCCATGGAGTCGCAAAGAGTCAGACATAGCTGAGCACGCATGAACTAATAAATACATATTTCAAAGCCACACAATATTAGATCCAAGCTTTGACTATGCCATATAGTAGCTGGGTAGGCTAGCTAACCTCTGTATCTCTGAAGTATGAGGAAAGCGATACCTCTCATATCTCTAGGGTGGCTGTGAGAATTAAATAACATCCACTCTGTCTGGAAACAATTGAAAGGACATGTGTCCATCACCATTACCCCCAAGGATCTGGAGGCAGAAGATGTCTCCCAGCTGTTTATTCAATGGTCTTCTCATCTCAGTCTTCCTAATCCACTCCTTCCACTCTTTTTTCTAAAAAGGATCAAAAGCACATCCCACAGTGGACTGTATATTATAGGTCACTAGTCACCAGCAGCCTTGTTCATTGCTGACTGTGTGATGAGCTTCCTCATTGTATCCTCATTACCTTAGCCCTCACTGTATGTTAACACCACCTAGGGCACTTTGATTTATGTATCTTTTTAGTGCAGCTTTTTATGGGTGTATAATTGATTTACAGTATTGTATAAGTTTCACATACACAGCAAAGTGAATCAGTTATATATATATCTACTCTTTCAGACTCTTTTCCCATATAAGTCATTACAAAGTATTGAGTAGAGTTCCCTGTGCTATACAGTAAGTCATTATTAGTTATCTATTTTATAAATAGCAGTATATATATAATGGAATATTATTCAGCCATAAAAAGAATAAAATAATGGCATTTACACAACATGGGTGAACTTAGAGATTGTTATACTGACTGAAGTTAGTCATACAGAAAAAAGACAAATATTATATGGTAAGATTTATCTGGAATCTAAAAAGAATGGTACAAATCAACTTATTTATAGATAAGTAGAGCTTTTTAGAAATGATTTACTTGAAATGTTGAACACTTTCTCCTGTTCAAATGAAAAGATATATGTGATCTCAGGATTCAAAGTGTATTTCCTGGATGTCACTTTTGGGTTACAGTCCCCAATCTCATTCCTTCATCCCCTCCTCACCTTTTACTTCTTGTTCTCCTAACCTGTATTACTTTCATCTCTGCATTTTGTATTTTTTACTGTGAATGTAATAGGTCAGAGGTGAGGACCGCTATATTCCCAGCCCCAAAACACTTCTAGGAACTCAGTAAATATTTGCTAAATGAGTGAATACAAAGTAAAATACTCTTGTATCTGCCATTGCATCAATGGTTTTGTTACTTCTTTTGGTGTCTTACCACACTGAAAATCTGACATGGAAATTGAAATATGAAAAACAATAACAACAGCAACAACAATGACAGTAGTAGCTTTATTGATGGTTTCTTGCTTGTCAGGCACTGGTCCAAATGCTTTCCATGGAGACATCTGTCCCCCCATGTAATCTTTGTGTTAGTTGCTTAGTTGTATCCGACTCTTTGTGGCCTCATGGACTATAGCCCGGCAGGTTCCTCTGTCCATGGGATTCTCCAGGCAAGAATACTGGAATGGGTCACTCTCGCCTTCTCCAGGGGATCTTCCCAACCCAGGGATTTAACCCAGGTCTCCTACATTGCGGGCAGATTCTTTACCATCTGAGCCATCAAGGAAACCCCATGTAATCCTTACACCAACCATAAAAGATAGTTGCTATCATTATTTCCATGCTACAGGTTAGGATCCTGAGGAGCAGGATCCTTCATCTCTATGAAGTGCCTCTGTCCTCAGTGTCATTTGGGGAGGAGAACAGGATGTTATCCAGTTCTCACACAGTGTAATAAAGACACAAATAGAATATACACCAAGAACTAGGCAGCACAGGGCAGGCACTGTTACTGGAGGCAGGAAGTTTGGAAAGACTTCTCTCAGGTGTTGATATCTTATGCTTGGCCTTAAACTAGATGAGTAATGGGGACCCAGAAGTAGGAGAGAAACAAGAGGCTTTTAGAACTAGGGCAAGGACTTTAAGATGAGACAATATAGTTGAAGCCCAAGATCCTTGAGTTACTTCTACCCATTAGGCTAAAACAAAGGTGTTGTCCTTTTCTAAAATTTCATTGCTACAGATTGCTTAGCAGAAGGCCATTTAATGGATCTCTAAACTTAAGGTATTTGTGAATTAATTCACAAAATACCTGCAAAAAGTCAGAAGAACCACTGCCTCCTTATGCCAGCATCACTAACAACACCAGTACCTGCTGCTCATGCCAGCTGGAGTGTTGGGTGTTGCTGTCTAGGTAATACTCACCAACTGATGTCCTGCCACAGGTGGTTTTTCCACATTCCACAAATAAAATCTTAATGTTCCATTCAGCGTCTAATGAGAATTACAGTCATTAGTTAAATAAAAAAACATTAGATAAGGAGCAGAATGGACAACACAGAATCCATCAATTTGGTGAATGTTGTCAGATGGTGTCTCGGTGCAGGACAGTTGTGTATCAAAGTAGACAGTGAGAATATTTATGTCCTGTGCCTTGTGTACTGGTTTTTGTAATCTAAGGATGTTCTAGCAAGCTGCTATTTTAAAAAAAAAAAGTGCTTTGGCATGAAAGTGCTTGGAAATCTGTTGGGCTGCACCCTGTGGGCCTATAAAGCCTGTGTTTTCCCAGCTTCAAGGCCAAAGAAAGAGCCCAGAGTCAGCAACAGAGACCTCAATGGTCTAATGGAGGTTGCACGATTGAAGCAAGGTCCTGGAGTGACACCGCACCCTGGGAGGCAGGCAGCAGGCAGTCTTTGCTCCCAAGGGAAAGGGATGATGGCCAGTTATAAGGGAATTGACCTCAGGTGGGCTCATTAGTTACCAGGGAAACCAATAGAAGCCACGCCCCCTCACCGCCCCTTTGATGAGAACAATCACCAGCTGGGCCTGGAGCAAGTATGTAAGAAGGTCAGTCCTGTGCCTAAAATACCAGTGAAGCAGGCACCGGTCAGTCAGGATGGACAGAAAGGAAGAGAATAGGCATGTTGAGTGGCCTGGCCATGCAAAATTTAATAGTGAATTAAAAGGGAATATTTTAAAATGTAAATAAAGTGATTATTTTGTGTCTAGAATGGTGATTTTCAAAGTAAAGTCTCTGAATCATCTGAGAATTTGATAGACCTGCATGGGGCCTTTTGCATATCTACTTAATTGGAAACTCTAGGGCTGAGGCTCAGCAGTTAAGTTTGAGAATCTCTGAACCAGAGCACTGCTACTCAAGGGCCAACGTGGTCAGCATCAAGTGAGAGCTTTGTTAAAAGTGCCGATTCTTGGACCCCCACCCTGCCCAAGCCCACTAAATTGTATTCTTTGGGAGTGAGGCCAAGGATCTTGCTTTAACAAGATCTCCAAGTGGTTCTTTTTGTCTTCTTTTTTAAATGTATGGATGTGCTAGGTCGTCGTCGCTGTGTGGCCTTTTCCCCAGTTGCAAGCAAAGCACGGGCTAGTCTTTGTCGCAGTGCTCTGGCTTCACGTTGCGGCAGCTTCTCTTGTTGAGGAGCATGAGCTCCAGTAGTTGTGGCTGCTAGAGTCGAGCTCACAGGTTCAGTCGTTGTGGTGTATGGGCTTGGTTGCTCCATGACATATAGGATCTTCCTAGATCTAGGATCAAACCCATGTCTCCTGCATTGGCCGGCAGACTTTTTTACCCATGAGCCACCAGAGAAGCCCCTCCGAAAGATTCTTATTCATATCAAAATGGGAGGTGCTGACCCAACCGTTGGTTCTCAGCCTTAATTGCATATTTGAGTCACATGTGCTGTACTTAGTTGGCTCTGCTGCCGCTAGATCGTTTCAGTCGTGTCCGACTCTGTGCGACCCCATAGACAGCAGCCCAGCAGGCTCCCCCGTCCCTGGGATTCTCCAGGCGAGAACACTGGAGTGGGTTGCCACTTCCTTCTCCAATGCATGAAAAGAGAAAGTGAAGTCGCTCAGTCCTGTCCAACTCTTTGTGACCTCCTGGACTGTGGCCCGCCGGGCTCCTCTGTCCATGGGGATTCTCCAGGCAAGAATACCCATGGGGAGAGCTTTTTTCCACACTCAGGTCAGACACCAGACCACTTAAATCAGAATATTTGTAGGTACAACCTAGGCGTTGGGTGTTTTTAAAAGTAGCTAAGGTTGAGACACACTTCTGTAGAAGTAAAGGGGTTAAGGGTATCTTTTAAGAGGATCCCCTAGAGGGGATCTTCCTAATCCAAGGACTGAACATGGGCTCTTTACCACTAGTGCCACATGAGAAGCCCAGTATTACAATAGTAACTACCCTATAGAATACTTACTCTGTACCATAGTCTGACTGGCTTTTAATAATCACGTAAGTCCTGGGAGGTACCAGGTAAAGGTCTTCATTGTGTAGCAGATGAGAAAGTCGTGCCGTACAGAGGCTAAGCGACTGATCTGTGGTCGTGGTACATGGCACCTAAAGGGGCCATAGTTCTGCAATTAAAATGAATCTATTGTAATTATACTGAAAGGTCCATATTTGCCTTGTATACCTAATTTGAAGGATGCCCTTTGGGTCAGTTTCCAGTCCTTGAATTCCTAGATAGGTAGAGTTATTTTGAAAATACCAAACAATGTATTATGTATCCTACACTTAAATTATTACTTAAATTCATCTGTATTTTTAAGGGAGAAGAGTCCTGTGTGGAGTCTAATTAAAAAAAAGGGACACTTTAGGTTAAGTAACATAGCATCCAGTGACCAGTGTGGAAGGGTGATGTAAAGCTTCTCAAATAACACAAATCAAAATTTGCTATTTTACTGCTTTTTTAAAATAGCAATTAAAATGTTGTCTAAAATATCAGAACTTTGCATTAAGAAGCACTTTGAAAATAGAAAGACTGATATGCACTGTGATTTCCATATAGATTAAATTGAACTTGCAAATGATTTTGTAAAATATAGAAACCAAGAGAAATTCAAATTAGATATTTGTCAGAATAAATTGTGTATGTCCAAACAAATACCTATTGAGAAGTAAATGCGTTCTTTTTCTTTCAGTTGTCTGTGATTTCTTATCTGTCTCTTTGGAGACAAAATGTCCTCACTGATTTGTTTCCAGGTAAACATTCTTAAGACCATGTCAATATGGTCACTTCCAGTTCTCTTATTTCTGTTGCTCTCACTACTGTTCTAACCTAGACATAATCCATCCCTTCTCTTGTCTGCATTTCATAGGCATCAGTATCCAGAATAATTTGGTGAGCTTGAGACAATAGCACGAGTGATGTTTTCAGAACTCAGCAGTCGTTCATTTAATGAATATTCATTGGCCACCAACTAGGAGCAAAATACTAGCTAGGCCATGTGGGGTACACAAAAATGTGTTAATACCGCTCATGCTTCCTAAGTCACACCTATTAGATAAGGCACAGTCATACATAATTATAGGACAAAAGCAAAAGCACTAGAATGTGCAGTTTAAGTACAATTTAACCCTATAAAGAGAGATTCATTTTCTGTCAGATAAATCAAGGAAGGCTTCATGGAGAAACAAACATTTGAGCATACAAATACAGTAGCAACAGGCTCAGGTCAACGTGGGAGAGGAACGAATGCTATTCCACACTGAGAAAGAGATACTCTGAGTAAATATGAAAAGCTGTAGAAAAGCCAGTGGAAGTAGACCCAATTTATAATGCCTGCTTGCTTGCCTATGAAAAAGAAAGGGGAAAGTGTTAGTCCCTCTGTCGTGTCTGACTCTTTGCGACCCCATGGACTGTAGTCACCTGGGCTTCTTTGTCCATGGAATTCTTCAGGCAAGAATACTAGAGCCAATACTGGAGAATAGTGGGTAGCCTTTCCCTAGGGCACTTTCCTGACCCGGGGATCGAACCGGGGTCTCCAGCGTTGCCAGCAGATTCTTTACCATCTGAGCCACCGGGGAAGCCCCTGCTCACCTGTAGTGTCTTCCAAATACGGTTACTCACATTTTGCAGTTTCCTCAGAATAATATCAGTTTATGCTTGTTTCCCTTGTGTAATTATAACGCCCTCTTTGACTCCCCAGCATGCCCAGGTTGGGATGATAAATTTAATTATCATTCTGTTTCTAAGAAAACTGCCCAGTCCCTGTAAAAGTATGGGTTTGTTTCAGGTTCCACCTAACTCTGCCCACACCTTAATTTATGAAAGCCAGAACTTGGCATTAAAAAATAAGTTACCCAAGCAGATTTCAATATTTTTGGAGAAGTGCGAAACTCAAGAATCTTAAAACAGTTACAGAAACTGTATAGCTTCTATTACATGGCAGGTTGCTGCCATGAAAGCTATATACATAAGTCATAATTAAGAGGGAGTAGACACTGAGCTGCAGCAGCCAGATAGTTGCAGAACGAAATGAAACAGACAGACACCTAGGGAAAGCTGAGGCACAATAATGGGAGAAAGCTGCAGTGAAACTGCCTGAACTTCTGGTAGTAAGATTCCTACTGATACCTTAAATCTCGGACCACCTCCATCTCCATTCTTTGTGATGCCCAGCCTCATGGCAGTTGCTGTTATTAAAATCTCTGGAGAATCCACATATTGTTTCACCTAACATCTTAGAATAATCCCTCCCATCTTTCTGTCTGTCCAAACTAGCTCAGATAAGCTGTGGGGCCCATGCTCCTGGGGAAAGAGAGGGGTAAGAGGTGAATGCAGAGGGTTTGGGGGAGCAGGATGTCACAGCATTTCAAGAAAGACAGCATGGTATTTCAGACTGCTATCTGAGGAATGGGAATGGAAAGGAGAAAAGCTAATAGCAATGGAATCTATGAGGCTTGGCAACTGGTTAGATCTGAGGCATAGAATGAAATAGGAAACCCAAGATGATTCAGAATATTTTGAGTCTGATTTTCATCAGCTAAGAAGTCAGTAGTGCCATGAATAATAAATGGTTCCAAACATAACTATCATCACCATCGTCATCATCATTATCATCATCGTCCCCATTATCATTAAGGAAACTGCTCTAAATAGTTACAAGAGGGGTGTTTAATAGAGGCCGTTAACTACCTAGGTGATGGAAGACCTGAAAAGCCAAAAAGAAATGATAAAAGCAACACAGGGATTAGCAATAACAGGAAGCTCCTCCCGTTTCCATGGCTGAGGGTTTAAGCACCAGGTGATGTTACTAGATTTCACAAGTCAAGGTCATCTGGTGGGCGTTGGAATCAGATGGCGACTGGCAGGAGCTGCAGAAACAGAAGGAGGGTGTATCCAGCAAGATGTTAGGATGCTGGAACACCAGAGGAGATTCAGTCACTGCCAGAAAATAACCTCAGAGCAGGCAGAGGGAGAAACATACTGAATTCCCCCCTTTTCCTCCACTAGTCCCTCACACTTATCAAATCCACCCAGAAGTTAATTGGCAAATGAGTCTGGGAAATGTGATTTGTAGAGGACATGAAAGGGATCTTAAGGGACAAAGGTAATAGCTGGTACAACATCTGAGCTTTGTGAGGCAAGGGTGAAAAGCAGGAATAATACAGTGTTTATCTGGAATGTTTCATGCACACAGATGCAGGAGGAAAAAAAAGGAGAAACGTGCTTGCTCCATGAGCCATTCTGACTAGCCCTGTAGGTGGCTGTCCTATGAATAAGATTTTTAGACTAAACAGAGATGGCTACAAATGGCACTGCTATGTAGTCACAACAGAAATACCAGACGTGAATTAATATTGACTTGCTCTGTCACAGTCACCAGCTATTTGTTTTAAACCAATGATCTTCCATCTAAATGTTTGCAAAGAGTATAACTTTTGTGTACCTCCAACATGGATAAAACCAAATTAGGTTTATTGAGTTGTTCATAGAACTATCCTTCATTGAGTACCTCTTGTAGGAGCAAGATACAGAAATTGTAACTATGAAGAAGACAGCCCTTGTACTCCGAAGAGCATTTAGGAGAGGTATACTGATAAGCAAGTCATGATTATAATAATTGAGATAGATAATATTATGATAATAGGCACTGAGTGATAGCTAAGCACATGGAAGAGGCACCCTAGTCTATTTGTGGCAGTTGGAGACTATTTTCAAGGATATAGCATCTGAGTTGGAATTAATTCCAGCATGATGTATATTTCTGGGAGCAAAGTATTTCAAACCAAGATGATGTTTATACAGAGTCCCAGAAAGCCTGAATTGTTTGGATAACTGTATTTCAGGTGTAGAGGAGACAGACGAGACCAAACTAAGCATAGGCCAGATAACAAGAATCTGAACCAATGGTATGTTGGTAAATGCTGAACAACCGGCTGTTAGGGGAGAGAGAGTCTGCTTTGTGACATTTGCCAGATTCTGAGGCTTAACTATGCCAGCATGGCAAATATTAAGCTACCATGTGATGTCATTGAGTC
>SJYA01003483.1:2085877-2104532 GCA_006410615.1 Neotragus moschatus
TACATGAGTTTAAAGCATGGTCATTATTTTCTGTCTCTAGAAATTTGACCTTCTTAGAGAAGGTCTCAATCTAGAAAATTTAACCCACAAGTAGCCTTTGGCTTTAAAAGAAATACATTCATATTTTTATCATAATACTTATCCTACATATATATCAAGACATAAATTTTTTCCAAATGCTCTGTGCTTTTTTTAAGGATTTAGTGTAGGCAAAAGGAAATTTTATCAGCTATGTTAAAGGGACACATAAAAAAGCACTGAGTTGATCGAAATACAGAAATACAGAACTTTAAAATATAAGCAAATGTGAGATCAATGGGTAAGTGTTGTTTTTTTTTCTCACAAAATAGTTAAGCTTATTATAAAATTGTATAGGTAAGCAAGACGGAAAATCCCAAATTCTGTGTTTCTTCAAGTCTAAGATTCACCATTATTCACTTAGCAGCTATTTATCATTCACTTATTATAAGAAAAGCGCTGGGATAAGTCTTGAGAAGACAGTGCTTTAAAAGCTGTCTGGAATAGGCAAAGTGGAATTTTGCTTTGAAGAGCCCATGTTTTTTTAGCACTGTTCATTACAACATTAAGATAGTTTGGTGAAATCCTTACCCAGTGGGTGTACCTGCCTGCTGCTGCTGCTGCTGCTAAGTCGCTTCAGTCGTATCGGACTCTGTGCGACCCCATTGACAGCAGCCCACCAGGCTCTCCCGTCCCTGGGATTCTCCAGGCAAGAACACTGGAGTGGGTTGCCATTTCCTTCTCCAATGCATGAAAGTGAAAGTGAAAGTGAAGCCACTCAGTCGTGTCTAACTCTTAGTGACCCATGGACTGCAGCCCACCAGGCTCCTCCATCCATGGGATTTTCCAGGCAAGAGTACTGGAGTGGGGTGCCATTGCCTTCTCCGATGTACCTGCATGGAGTTCTAAAATTCTTTAAAAACTTTATGGTTCAGTAATGTTTACTTAGTCATACAGCAAACTAAGATACTTAGTCATATAGTAGCTTTAGAGATGGCAGAGACACTAGATGTCCTGTAGTTCAACCACTTTACTAATAGACAAAGATATTGAGCTCCATTTCTGAAATTCAGTTATCTGGTTGAAGATACATAATAGCAGAGCTAAATCAAGAACCTCTTGGGGTTAGAGTTTTTGTTTCTGCACGCTTTGCTTGGGAATTGAAACCAGTGCCTGTTTGCTGAGTTGAATTGAAAATTTTCTTTGCTCCGGGTGAAAAAACTCAACCACAAAAATAGACTTAACTTCCAAATTATGGGTCATAACAAACTAAAGAAATAATTTCTGTAAATATAAAGTCTAGGGGGGAGAATGGATACATGTATATGTATGACTGAGTCCCTTTGATGTCCACCTAAAACTATCACAGCATTGTTAACTGGCTATGTTCCAATATAAAACAGAAAGTTTTTCTTAAAAAAAAAAAAAAAAGTCTAAAGCTTTCTGAAGAGCCAATAAGGCTTCATGAAAAGGAGGATTTAAAATGTCATAAGGACTTTCCATATATATGAAGAAAGCTAAATGAATAAACTAGCTACAAGAGCAAATTTTAATGTAGTAAAAACATTACTAATAATAGTAAACTTCTCACTTGTTGTTGTTTAGTCACTAAGTTGTGTCCGACTTTTTGTGACCCCCATGGACTGTAGCCCTCCAGGCTCCTCTGTTCATGGGATTTCCCAGGCAAGATTCCCCACTCCAAAATTGGAGTGGATTGCCATTTCCTTCTCCAAAGTTCTTACTTATTAAGTCCTTATTATGGACATATGAACTGTGAGGTTTCTCTTCCCACCCTCCCTCACCTTAAATTACAAATAGAACAGATTACCTCTCCAATGAAAGGTCAGTAAATGGAGGGCAAATGAATTAGCAAACTCAGTTTAAGTGTATTATGTCCACGTGGACTATTGCTGTCTACAGGACTACAGCTCAGTCCTTCATGGAACACAGAGTAAACTATCATCCATATTCTAAAAAAAACTAAGGTCCAAAATATACCTGTGCTGCATAGACTAGAATGTGAGAAAAATGATGTAAGTTTTTATCATGGATTTAACAAACTAAAACATTTTTTTTAAAGTTTTGAGATTGAGAAGTTTAATTAACTCTAGAGTTTTCACAGTTAGGTATAAAGATGATTTGTTATCTCCCATAACCTTGGTGAAGGAAAATTATTGTTTCTTCCAGCCCTAGAAATTGGATGACCATGAAGGGCTCTGTTCTTTTGGGAAGAGATTCTAGCCCCTCATTGCCTTGTAATAGTTTATTACTTTATATTCACCAAGAAAAGTAGATGAGATATTTTTGCAGACCCTTCCAAGGATAATTCGTTCTGATTGGCAGAGACACAACTTTTAGTAGGCTTCCCTGGTGGCTCAGATGGTAAAGTATCTGCCTGCCATGCAGGAGACCTGGGTTTGATCCCTGGGTTGGGGAGATCCCCAGAGATGAGAATGGCTACACATTCCAGTATTCTTGCCTGGAGAATCCTATGGACAGAGGAGCCTGGTGGGCTCCAGTGCATGGGATCCCAAAGAGTCAGGCATGACTAAGCAACTAACACTGTCACTTCCACTTACCTTTCAGTGCATAAATAGTTCCCTTCATGCCCTTTGTGACAAACACGAGCATAGAGAAGAAACATGAAGTCATGCCATTGAATTAAAAGACATCAGAGAGGCAACAGTGACTGTAATTTATTAAAATAAAAGGACAGTGTAAACAGATGTGACTTGTATTCAGCTGTGAAAATTAATGGGCAGGATCAGGCTTCCATCATCATGGTGGAAATCCCAGCCAAGGTTCTGCAGTACCCAGAAAAGAACAGCTTGCAAAAATTTTGTAATTCCTCGTACATGCCAAACTGCTGACCATATTCTATCATGAGGGTTCATTTCCAGGGAATGAGATCAAGAAATCATGATCTGAATTCCTAATTAACCCTTAGGATTTCTCAGAATGTTAGATGAGTAATAGTCTTCACTTCTGTGGGGTGGGGCCATTGGTAATTGACCACACATATTTCTAAGCCACTGTTTTAGATTCATGTAATATCAGTCAAACCTGGCTAAACTAGTTTCACTGTGTGTTTGTACTTCACAAATAACTACTCAATAAATAGAGGATTAAATCATCAACATTGATTTTTTTCCTCTGATTTCAAGACTGTCATCTAAGATGAGCTTATTGAAGTTGTCACTGTTCTTTCTGAACCTTTGTTGTGCCAGGAGGAACAGATGGCAAAATCAAAAATGATTAGAGAAATCAGTAGGGTGCGGGTGAGAAGCGAGGTGTGTGTGGGGGGGTGCCTGCTCAGGGAGACCTGCTAGCATCTTCCCTGAGCAGTATGTTAACCCATGACACTTTTAGAAATCTGTACCTCTAAGTCGCTTGACATCCTGACACACACCTGATGCTTCCTTCTCTGACTGTCAACAGCATTCTCTGGTCAGCTCACTCTAAATCTCAAGGATCGCATTTTAAAATGCAAATGAATGCATCCTTTTCCCTCCCTTTCCAATTCCTTATGAAGGTGTAATTTACATGTGATAAAATTCACCCTTTTCATACACAGGTTGATGAGTTTTGACAAACATAGGTGGTTGTGTAACCAGGACCACAATGAAGATAGACAGTATTTTTATCTCCTCAATGTTTCTTCATACCTTTCTTGCAGTCCCCACCCCACTCAGTCCCTGGCAAACATTGATAAGGAAAAGCACTTTTAGTCTGAAAAGCATTATATGTATATGGGGAGATCAGTGGTAATAATACGATATGCTCAGTGGTTTCTACTTTTTTGAGCATCTATATGTGCCAGTCTGTATGTAATGTGTTATACTGCAGCCTCTCTCTTCCAGTAGTAAGCTAATGGAAATGACAAACAGGCAGGGTAATAACACTAATAGACGATTCTGCAGTGCTAGAAATGCTCCATAATGTGACTGTTGCACACTTCGAGTATGCCTGATGGAAATGAACTGAGTTTTAAACTTTATTTAATTTTAATTAAATTTATATAGCCACATGTGGCTAGAGGCTAATCTATTGAAAAGCACAGCTTCTATACAGTGTGATAATTTGATGTTATAAAGCAAGAATTTAACCCAGAGCTAAAACTTGAACATCATCAGTGTTATTGCTGTTATCTTATATAGGGTAACCTTTTTAATAGAAAAAAAGTTCTTTAAATAGTCAAGACATAAGAAAGTTTTCTTCTCAAGGGAGTATACATTGACTTTTAGATTCAAAATGTGTAAGAACTGGCCTTTAAGGGTAATTCATGAGAATTTCCTTTGGGTTTTTCATGCTTATTCTATACATAAATATCTAATTTTAGGTGGGAACTTATAGATCACTGTTTTTATGTAGTTCAGCATTTCATGTGGGTCAGCCTATTCTTTTTTCTGATGAAGACACAGATTAAGTAGAACTCATGTAAATTGTCAGGAAACAATGTGTCTTTATGGTAATAGAAGGCATTTATAATGTTTTAAATATTCACTTTTTGAAAGGTCCAGAGTATTATGCAACTGTGGTTGTCATAGTCTATCAATCATGTATCCAAAAGCCATTTTTCTATGTATTTCTAATTGTGTATGGATATTTCAAGATCCACAAGTGGACATTACATTCAGGTTATTTGTTTGAAGAGGTTTTATCCATCTGGTCATTATGGGGTCATTTAATTTGAGGAAGTCTCTCCAGACATAAAGTGTTTATTCAAAATTGTAACCATCTTCTGAGAAAGAAAAAAAACAAGACTCGAATTCTGGATTTTGAATGCCCATTATATATATAACTGTGTTGTACATGTGTATTAAGTCACTTCGGTTCTGTCTGGCTCTTTGCAACGCTACGTGTTGTAGCCCACCAGGATCCTCTGTCCATGGGATTCTCCAGACAAGAATCCTGGAGTGGGTTGCCATGCCCTCCGGGGATTGTCCCAACCCAGGGATCAAACCCAAGTCTCTTATGTCTCCTGCATTGGCAGGTAGGTTCTTAACCACTAAGACCACCTGGAAATTTGCAACTGATAGCGACACATTCTAGGGAGGAACCAATGGAAAAGTACCCTGGTTGCGAGTGGAATTCTACTTCTATTAGCAGTATTGCTACTGAAACTATCACAGTAATTTTAGCCCATATGTTTCTTTAGCTGTTTCAGAGCCACTTTTTACCCATTAGAAACTTACTTCATCCACTGGCCAGTTCACTTGATCACAATATAATATGGCGCTCTGGGACCCTCTCTGTAGTTCAGAAAGTAACTTCTTAACTGGTTGGCTATAGAGCTTTACTTTTGCAAATTCGTTCTTTTCTTGGACAGAGAAAAACGGATTGTTTCAAAATTGTTCAGTGAGTCCCAAGACTTACTCTAGAAAAGTAGAGCTAGCAGTAAGGAAATAGTTCTTATATGTTTGAAATAATCAGTTGTGTGTGTGCTAAGTTGCTTTATTAGTGTCCGACTCTTTGCAACCCTATGGACTGTAGCCCACCAGGCTCCTCTGTCCATGGGGTTCTTTAAGAAGAATACTGGAGTGGGTTGCCCTGCCTTCTTCCAGGGAATCTTCCTGATGCAGGGATTGAACCCACATCTTTTTTGTCTCCTGCATTGGCAGGTGGGTTCTTTAGCACCAAGTGGGAAGCCCAATCAGTCATTTACATGAAAATAATTTGGATACTTTCCTGCTAATTTTTTTTCCTGTTTTGAAGCTAATGGCCATTTAATTATTAAATTTATTATTAAAATTAGCCATACTCAAAGGGCAAATTCACACTCAAATGGTATTATTTTGTTTTATTTGTATGCATTTTTTAAAAAAATCACATAAAAACATTAGATGGCATCACTATTACTTTTATTCAGCATAAATTTCTCATGAAAGTCTAATTTTCATCTGTATGTTGGCTATAGGTGAAGAAATACATTTAAGAGGCCGTCTGGTTATTTGATGACATAATAAATTCCAAGAGATTCAATGCTAGAATTCATGAATAATTGTTTTAAAAGATAAAGTGTGGAGTCAGCAATTAGTGCTAGGAACTGACTAAAAAATAAACATTATATGATTTTCCAGTGGTTTGTGGATGCCTTTGCTTGCACTTCTATGAACAGACTTGATATTTTTTTTATTTATGTAGATAATCATCAGAGTCAACTCTCTGCTTTCAGGCAGGATATATTTACCAGTAATTCTCCCATGAGCAAAGCAAGGAGATAAATTGAACATGTCTCAAATGTACACATAATGTCAAACTGTACAAAAAATGTCTTTGAGGGAGAAGCATTGTCCTTATACTCATCTTCTGTCAATCTGGTATGACTATGTGGAAAGACAAATAATGCTATTTACTAAATACTTTGTTTTTAAAACAAAAGCAGATTTCAGAGTTTATGGACTGTAGAATTTCTAAGTACTCTTTTGTGACTTTGAGCTTGCCAGTGAAATTTTATGAAAGCAGAACTTTTGATCTATTTTAGTGAAATTGTAAGCCTTCTGTGAATTCTGTTATTAATTTTATTCTGGAGGAAATCTGACCAGGTTAAGGAAATGAGGTCAGGTTAAGATGTAATCCCAGTGGGAAAGCTCAGCTACTGTGATTTAAAATAGGAAAAAAGATGCTGAGGTTTTTTTTCATTTTGTTTTTTTAATCAACTTTTCTGTTTTTAACTATTACATAATACCATCTTTCTGTCTCCTCCATTCCATTAAAATGTGTTCATAGGTAAGCATTAATTAACGCTTTTCTTGTGATCATATTAAAATCAACTTCATCTGTCAGGCTGTCTGCGCTAAAAGTACACAGTTGTATTTTTGGTAACAGTTAAGTCTATGTAAATATACCCACACATATTGACAATGCTTACCATTTATTGTGTGAATGAAGAGCGATATAAATATTGTTTGCTCTGCTAAGGAAGCCCTACATTTTAATCAGATTCTGTCTGTGTTTATGTAATGCTAGAGCATCTGGAATTTTTAAAGTAACAGATTTTTGTGTTTTTCATTGTTTGAGTACTTAAAAGCAGGGGGAAAAATAGCTCAACTAATTTAGCAAATTTCTTCCTCATCATTTGGATGTATTGAAATGTAATTTTGGATATAGACTAATGAACAGTGATAGACTATAAACCCTGTATGCGTGCATTGTGGTGTTCAGCTTTCCTCGTCCTCTCACTGAATGAAATAAGAGCTCACTTCAGAGCTGTCCATTCTTCCCTGTCCAACGCCTTCTCATGCATAGAGTGTGAACATTAATTAGATGAATTCCATAAAGTGCTTTAAGCTCTTTGGAGAAAGATACTCTCTGAATAATTATTCTTAACTCCCATATGCTCTTACGATATAAACTATTCTGCCAGGAAATCCTTTTTAGGGATTATAGCTTAAAATGAAATTTTCTTTATTAAAGGCAGGAAGAATATACATACACTGACAGACTAAAACATGCTGTAGGCAACTACTCTTAAATGTGCAGAAATCTTGAACTATGGAGCCATCCATGCCCCCAAATACTAAGCAATACTGAAAATTGGTGACAAATTTGGAATGTTAATCATTGCATTTGGCTTCGATTTAAGAAAACAAAGCCCATGTACCCTTTAAAAATAGATGTACATATCTTTATTCTAGAGATAAATTATTTTAGGCATAAAAAGAGTACAAAGAGAATTATGTTATGGTTCTGAAATTAAAGTATGCTTAATTCGTTTAATTGACAACAGTGAGTTTTTAAAGAGGTACTTCTCAATTTTAGCTACATGTTGGGAATCCCCCAAGAAGCTTTAAAAAAAAAAATAGGTATGCCTGGGACTCCCTTGCAGATACTGATGTGATCTGTCACTTTTGAAGCCAGGGAATGGGAATTTTTAAAGCCTCCTGCAGTGAGCCTAGTGTGCAACCTAGGTAGACCTCAGTTCAACCTAAGAGCATGAGGAACCTCTCATTTGATCCAATACCTGGATGTTACAGAGGAAGATCCAAGAAGGCAACCGACTGGTCCAAGACTGAATGCGCAGATGATAAAAGATCCAGCATAACGGGTGGCTTGGTGATTCCACCTAATACAGACAAAAGAATTATCTTTAGGGTTCACCCAATTCAAGTACTTCTTGGCAGCAATGCTTGATGGAGATTCTTCTAATTGGATCATTTTTAGAGGCAAAAAATAAAAAGATTAATTGAGAACAACTGAACCCACATTGTAGCATGAAAGATAAAAAGCTTACAAGTTAAAAATGATGAATCCATGGAAGTACAAAATCCCTTCTGTTTCCTGGTATAGATGATGTCATTATATTGGTGTAGTTAGGAGAGTCCCTTGCTTCTTGGTGTTAATGTTGGTTGTGAGATAATATATCATTTATTAAGCTCATTGTCTACTGCACTCATTTGCTTACTCACTGATTCATTCATCTTGGTTTTACTGTTTTGGGTCTGCTACATTCTGGACCTCTGATGCTAAGGATACTGTAGTGAACAAGAGGCAGTAGTTCCGAAGTTTAAGGAATCAAGCCTTCCAATTATTATTTTTTTAATCAGAGCTCATATAAAATTAAAGGCCCACTTATTGTCCTTGTTAGGAATTGCTTAAAGTTAAGTGCTTAAAATATGGATTTTGATTCAACTAGGAAAATTTCTACAACTGTATTTCTATTCACCTTGCTATTTTGGTTCATAATTCACAGTATACAAATCTACACAGGTTAGGGCTTAGAAAGGCTGCAATATTCCCTATACCTGGCTTTTTGAATGTTGTTTAGAGTTCATTACTGTCCTTGGAATTTGGAATGATAATTGAATAAACTATGTTTGAAGAGTAAGCTATTTCTAGAAGGTTTTCCCAAATCTTCCACAGTTCTTATCCCTATGAATGTCTCCTGATACTGATGTTAATTATCCTAAGTAGAGAGATGTTGATGAGCCTCCCTTCACCTCCCCCAAAGCATTGATATTTCAGAGATTTAAACTTACTGTACTTTGATTATATTAGTGCTAGCACTCTCAGGAAAATTCTAATTCACACTCTTTTCCCTTTTTTCCAATTCTTTTTATGCCAATGTTGTGTTCTTTGGCAGTCATCAAACCATAGCCAATCACTTTTGTTAAGGAGCTCAGCAATAATGTTTGTAAATTTATGAATGTGACTTGAAGTTCCATTTTGTCCTTTATACATTTTTTTTTTCTGTTTCTGAGCAAGGAACATTCAGACAGAAGAAGAAATGGTCATCAAATACAGTGTGTACTACTGTGGGTGTCATTAGTGGTATATGGAGAAATAGAAAATAGTGTCAAAGATGCATTTAACAAGTAAATGAGGTCTTTAAAGTCACCACCGATGCCACCCCTTCTATGAAAGATAGTTAACATGTGTTCCAAAGTCGCAGCATATCAGTTAGGCTATAAAGTTTAGCTCATGAAAATATGGAAGTGTCAGGGAGTGCACAAAAAACAAAACTCATTCTTCTTAATTATCATCAATTAACATTTAGTGAGTGAATACCCATGAGAGAAACTTAATTTGCTCTTGAACAGACTAGTTATTTGCACTGTTATTCCTCCTTTGCACCTCCTTCTCTTCCTCCCTTCCTGCTTTTGGTCAACAAAGGAAAGTAGATACAGCGGTTTCCAGTTAACCAGTGCTGGACCCTGAGGTTAAATCTTCAGTTATGTTAGAATATATCCACCAAATGTGTACCTTTTCCATTTCTGTGTGCATTTTATTTTTTCTTAATAGAAAATTCGATTTCTCTCATTGGAGAATTTGGGAGGAAAAAAAAGGGAAAGCACACCAAAGACAAAGCAGCTGTAATGCTACAAACTCAGTGACACTTTGATAGATTGTTTTTTCTTGTTTCTAATGACTTTAAGGTGTCTTCTCTACTGTTAGGGTATTCACTGGTGATTTTCAAATGTTCCTCCTTAGTTTTCACCCTGTGGATTTACTTTACCATCTCTTACCCCTCTTTAACAAAGGAGCAAATCAGTATTTCAAATAAATAAATACAAATGTAATACCCTGCACATCCACACAGAAAACTTAGAACTTCAGGGATGCCATCCTATCCCCAGAGTCACACATGAGTTGAGAAGCTCTGTGACAAAGGAGACCACTGATACTGGATACTGCCCATGCTGTTGACCATTCCTTGTCATTCCCAAAGAACTCTTGGGTTGGCTGAAAAAGTTTCTTCACAGCTTTCTATAACACCTCAGGGAAAAACCCAAAGAACTTTCTTGGCCAGCCCAGTACTTGGAGCTTTGCAGAAATGTCTCTGATCCTTTTGACTTCTTTAACTTCTCTTGAGTTCACTTGGAGAAACAGGTCCAAGTAAATTTCTGACTTGACCTGTTTGAAACCTATTAAAGCAATTCCACTGAAGTTGTGTGAGCACAAGACGGCAGTGAAGAGAGCAAGAGGGAGAAAATCTTTCCCCTGTCCATATGTGGTTAATCCGGAGTGGTGAGCAACAGCCTGCTCCTGTGTCTCTGGAGATAAACAATTTCTGAGGGCTAATGACATTCCAGGGTTGTTGTGCAAATGGCTGATGTATAGCTTCAGGTCAGTTCTTCTTCTTCTTTTTTTTTTTTTTTTATTCTATGTTTAGAATATTTTCATTAGTTGTGCGCATGTGTATGTGTGTGTGGATATGTGGGTGTGGTAGTGTGTTTTTTTTTTAATTTTATTTTTTAGTTTGTTTTGCTTTACAATACTGTATTCGTTTTGCCATACATTGACATGAATCAGCCACGAGTGTATATGAGCTCCCAGTCCTGACCCTCTGTCTGTGTGAATCCCAGCTCTTGGGGAACAACCCTGGGCCATGTCAGGTGCTGAGCCCACAGAAAGTTAATGAGAAAAGAAGTCCTCTTTGCCAGACCATTCTCCAGATGATACCTGGTGTTATTAGTTTGGACTCCTCAGGATTGCTCTCACCTGTCCTACAAACTTAAGTGTGTTTTATCAGTGTCAGCTTTTAGTGGAGAAGTGAAATATGTCACAGGAAAGGAACAGTCATAGGAATGGTACCTAACTTTTGTACCTTTGGCTCATGCGTAGTCATTTTCTAATATTCTCAGATTGCCAACCGAATTTTGCTCGCGAACAACAAGCACAGATCTCTCACTCCTATTTTTAGCACAGTCGGACAAAAACTGAGATGCTTTCATTGTCTTCCTTGTCCAGTTTAAGTGCTGCAAAAATCTCCCAGGCGATGTAATGGGTAACTTAGGAATAAAATCCAAGATTTAAAGGTACCAGGTTTCCCACGCTTCTCACAGTTGTCACTTTGGGTGTATAAAATTCTTCAGCTTTCTTCTGTAGTTTATGGCATCTCATGGTGGGAATAGCAGGTTTTTAGCTAAAATTATTGTGCTGTCGAGTTGGGTCTCTAGTGCATCACGAGGAGCTCACATTATTTACAGAGGCTCGGCTATCATTTTTAATCATGTTGCTTCCATGCCCGTTATCATTCCTGACAAACTCTTCTTGCTTGTGGTCTGTTTTCCTCTGTTTGCTTCCATTTATTTTCCGGAACAACCAGCTGAGCAAAGATTTACATAGCTTTTGTTTAAACAAACCCTGTACAGTTTGCTCTTCAGCCAGCATCACAAACGCTTTCAAGACAGTTACATTTTCCTGTTTTAGTCCCAGATTCTGTTTATTTACCAACATTTACTCTATGCCCACATTCCCCATCTTGTCTGTAAGTCTCTTACAGATGCACATGAAAAGCCAGAAACCATGGCTACTCAAAAGTCATTAATAATGAGATTTTTAGCCACTGTTTCTGCTTGTAAATTCTTCATTTCACATGATATAGTCTCAGAAGACCACTGAGAATTCAGCCTCGCTTATCTCTGGGCTACACATAATGGTTTCTAGCCTTGCCCAATCCCAGTGCAGCTTGTTTGCCATCCAAGAGTTGATTTTGTTACCATCTGACATGAACGAATTAAAAAGATTGAAGACTGACAAGCAACAATGTTCTTATTAGAAAAGTAATCAAGGTTTAGAGCCTGTCTGTTATGAAACTCCTGGCATCTGAAGACACCAAAGGCTTGGCTACCAGTGACCTAAGCACCTATTTAAGAGTTTCTCCCATGATAAGGGAACTAAAGTGATTAACATACTGATAAGATTTTCCTAAAATAATCTATTTATTTCAGAATTATTCTTTCAACTCTTAATTACAATCTTTTAATTCTCCCAGGGTCTTTTTTTCTACCTCTGCAACACATTTAATTACCTATATTCCCCAACCTCTACCATATTAAATTTTTTATGAAACTTTTATTGGGCAATTTATTGGAAGGATGGCCTTGAGTGTCATTATGTTCAGTGAATGCCCTATTTTGACAAAGGGATTGCTGAATTATATTGAAATCTTTTTAATCCTCTGTGCTTCTCCTTAGATATAAATGCAAATCTGGTCTTCACATTTGCGATTGGGCTGAACTTGAGTACTTCCATATTGATTCCTTCTACAAATAAAATATAATTGGATTTCCCCCAAACTGTCTACATTCTCCCAAGAGATCGGCTGGGTTTTGTACCGTAGGCTTTCAGTGAACATGAAGGGCAATGCCCTATCATAAAGGCCAGTAAGATTTCTTTTTACAGTGGGAAAGAATTTTATTTCTGGTATCATTTACATTCACACCCATCTCCTCTCACCCTCTGTCTAACAAAACATTTAAGATCTCAGAAAAAGAGGGGGAAAAGCATAAAATCTTTCTAATAATATATATTTTACTGTTATAAATGTATTATATAGCTATATAACCAGGGCTTCCCTGGTGACTCAGTTGGTAAAGAATCCACCTGCAATGCGAGAGACCTGAGTTCAGTCCCTGGGTTGGGAAGATTCTTGGAGGAGGGCATGGCAACCCACGCCAGTGTTCTTGCCTGGAGAATCCCGATGGACAGAGGAGCAAGGTGGGCTGCAGTCCGTGGGGTCACAAAGAGTCAGACACGACTGAGGGACTAAGCATATATATAACTAAAGCTAAGGACTTGACCATGAATCTTTTTGCAGCTCTCTTATTAGATTACTTCTCAGTTACAAATATCTGATTAAAAGTTATCGGAAGCTTAAATATGCAAGAAATTTTAAAGAAGCCTATAACGCATAAAAGACAAATTCCCTAAAGGCAGAGATACATTTTTTGTCTTCGTTTCCTAAAAAAATTATCTAAAGTAGTATTTTCAAGTATTATTATAGGCATCAAGAAGTCAATTGGTATCTCTTTTTTTAGTATAAATTTATTTAATTGGAGGCTAATTACTTTATAATATTGTATTGGTTTTGTCTTCTGTGAGAAAAACTTTCTGCTAAGAATGTACATGGAAATAAAATGTTTTCTGCTCTCCAGAAAGTAGCTAAAAAGAAGATATGGAAGATGGTATACAGATAATTATTATACGAAATACATTGACAGTTCTGAGGCTCAGAAGACTTTTGTATTTATTTTTAAACACAGTATATGATATTTAACTAGGCCTTGGAGTTTGAGAATACGAAAAAATGACTTTTTACACAGGTTAAGGGTGAAAATCAAGTCTAGAAAATGAAAAGTACAATGTAAAGTTTATTTCCTGTGACTTTACTTATAAAATATCAACACATAAGGAATATATATGCATACATATCTGTTGCAGCACTGTTCATAATAAGAGAAAAAGAAAGGAGATGAAGGGAAACAAAGAATAACTTTTAATAAAAAATTAATTGAATAAATTTTAGAATGTGTAAGCTTAGGCTCCTATGTGGCTCTTAAAATATATGAATTTGAGATATACCTGCTGAATAGGAAATAACAACACAATGTAGGATTTTCTATAAAAATCACATGCATAAAAAGTATATGCAATAAATTATCAGCTGTATGTCAAAATATACATATGTACCTTATTTATATAGTAGGATTGTATTTTCTTTGATTATATAAAATACTAAGTGCAAAACATATGGAAATACATAAATAGGTTA
This sequence comes from Neotragus moschatus, assembly GCA_006410615.1. NCBI lineage: Eukaryota > Metazoa > Chordata > Mammalia > Artiodactyla > Bovidae > Neotragus > Neotragus moschatus. The sequence continues at coordinate 2,099,892 of SJYA01003483.1, forward strand.
TTTGAATAGGTAAAGTTTGTAAATGGAATAAAAGAATGAGAAAAAATAAAAGTAAGAGATTCCATATCATATATAGCTATTTTACATTATAAATATATAATTTAAATTATAAATATATTTTTATATAATTTATTTGTACTGGAGGATAATTACTTCACAACATTGTAATGACTTTTGCCATGCATCAACATAAATCAGCCACAGGTATACATGTTTCCCTCCATCCTGAGCCCCCCTCCCATCTCCCTCCCCACCCCATCCCTCTGGGTTGTCCCAGAGCACCAGCTTTGGGTGCCCTGCTTCATGCATCAAACTTGCACTGGTCATCTATTTTACATATGGCAATACACAAGTTTCAATGCTATTCTCGCAAATCATCCCACCCTCGCCTTCTCCCGCAGAGACCAAAAGTCTGTTCTTTACATCTGTGTCTCTTGCTCCCTTGCATATAGGATCATCATTACCATCTCTCTAAATCCTGTATATATGCATTAATATACAGTATTTGTGTTAAAATATATTTTTAAATCTTACAAAGTAAAATGTAAAAATATAACCCATATTTAGAGGTAACGATGGGAAATACTGGAGAAGGAAATGGCAAACCACTTCAGTATTCTTGCCTTGAGAACGCCATGAACAGTATGAAAAGACAAAAAGATAGGACACTGAAAGATGAACTCCCCAGGTTGGTAGGTGCCCAATATGCTACTGGAGATCAGTGGAGAGATAACTCCAGAAAGAATGAAGGGATGGAGCCAAAGCAAAAACAACACCCAGTTGTGGATGGGACTGGTGATGGAAACAAGCTCCAATGCTGTAAAGAGCAATATTGCATAGGAAACTGGAATGTTAGGTCCATGAATCAAGGCAAATTGAAAGTGATCAAATAGGAGATGGCAAGAGTGAACCTCAACATTTTAGGAATCAGCAAACTAAAATGGACTGCAATGGGAGAATTTAACAGAGAAGACCATTATATCTACTACTGTGGGCAAGAAATCCCTTAGAAGGAATGGAGTAGCCATCATAGGCAACAAGAGTCCAAAATTCAGTACTTGGATGCAATCTCAAAAACGACAGAATGATTTCTGTTTGTTTCCAAGGCAAACCATAATATCATGGTAATCCAAGTCTATGGCCCAACCAATAATGCTGAAGAAGCTGAAGTTGAATGGTTCTATGAAAACTTACAAGACCTTTTAGAACTAACACCCAAAAAAGATGTCCTTTTCATTATAGGGGACTGGAATGCAAAAGTAGGAAGTCAAGACACCTGGAGTAACAGGTAAATTTGGCCTTAAAGTATGGAATGAAGCAGGGCAAAGGCTACTAGAGTTCTGCCAANAAAGGAAATCAGTCCTGAATATTCACTGGAAGGACTGATGCTGAGGCTGAAACTCCAATACTTTGGCCATCTGATGCAAAGAGCTGACTCATTTGAAAAGATCCTGATACTGGGAAAGATTGAAGGCGGGAGGAGAAGGGGACGACAGAGGATGAGATGGTTGAATGGCTTTACCGACTCAATGGATATGAGTTTGAGTAAACTCCAGGAGTTTTGGTAGACAGGGAGACCTGGAGTGCTGCAGTCCATGGGTTTGCAAAGAGTCAGACACGACTGAGCAACTGAACTGAACTGAACTGATGGAAAATACATTCAGAAAGGCAGCACCATTGTCTAAGAATTTCCATAGTCCTTTTGACATTTATAGATAATTTCAGTGACTTGACTACAGAGGAAATCCCCTAATTTTAGCATCTCTTCACAACTTAGATTTTTTTGGTTCCTATTAAACATCTTCAAAACTTTTTTCATCACTGGCTCTTTATTAGGATATGCCACTTTGTTCTTTAAAAAAATTAGATACAGAAAATGGTAATTTATTCCAACAACAACTCTTTGCCATCTTTTACGTTATGAATTTGGTTTTGATTCCTCCTATTGACATTTGAGCTTCTTCTTTCAAATATCCACAGGTTTCCCTCTGTCACTTCCTTCTGTTTTTCAGTCCCTAAGTCGTGTTTGTGACCCCATAAACCACAACACATCAGGCTTCCCTCTCCTTAACTAGCNATCTTTTACGTTATGAATTTGGTTTTGATTCCTCCTATTGACATTTGAGCTTCTTCTTTCAAATATCCACAGGTTTCCCTCTGTCACTTCCTTCTGTTTTTCAGTCCCTAAGTCGTGTTTGTGACCCCATAAACCACAACACATCAGGCTTCCCTCTCCTTAACTAGCTCCTGGAATTTGCTCAAACTCATGTCCATTGAGTCGGTGATGCCATCCAACCATCTCATCCTCTGTCACCCACTTCTCCTCCTGCCCTCAGTCTAGGATTGTCTATTAGCTTCCATTACCATGGACCACCCTAACACCCTCCAACTCTCAGTCTCCATCCCCTTACAGTGTTCCTTAGGTTTCTTTATATTCTTTATCACTTTTGGATATTATACATCTATTTTCTTATTTATTCTCTATTTTCTTCACTTAATGTAAGTCCCTTGTGAAAGCTCACTTCTGCATCCTCAGCATCTAGAATAGTACCTTGTACATAGAAAGCACTCATGAAATAGTTATGGAAAGAATTTTATGAATGAATGTTCATGTAATTGCCAAATCCATTGACTTCTCTTCCATTTGATCCTGTTCAATAACATCCCTGGTCTTCCTCTTTTTTAAAATCAGAAGCACTTTATTTTATATTTTTAAATTTTTTATTGGAGTATAGTTGCTTTACAATGTTGTGTTAGTTTCTACTGTACAACAAAGTGAATCAGCTATATATATATATATCCCTCCTTTTCTGGATTTCTTTCCCATTTTAGTCACCAAAGAGCATTGAGTAGAGTTTGTTCCTTGTGCTATAAAGGAGGTTCTCATTAACTATCTATTTTATACATAGTGTTTCTAGTTTATATACGTCAATCCCAGTCTCCCAACCCATCCTACCCCCTCTTCCCCGCCTTGGTATCCATACATTCTTTTCTCTTTCTGTGTCTCTATTTCCACTTTATAAATAAGATTATTGATGCCAGTTTTTACAGATTCCACATATATGTGTTGATATATGATATTTGTTTTTCTCTTTCTGACTTCACTCTGTATGACAGATTCTAGGTCCATCCACACCTCTAAAAATGGCCCAGTTTCCTTCATTGCTGGGATGAGTGAGTGAGTGAAGTCCCTCAGTCATGTCCGACTCTTTGCAACCCTGTGGACTGTAGCCCACCAGGCTCCTCCGTCCATGGGATTCTCCAGGCAAGAATACTGGAGTGGGTTGCCATTTCCTTCTCCAGGGATGTTCCTGACCCAGGGATCGAACTTAGGTCTCCTGCATTGCAGGCAGATGCTTTAACCTCTGAGCCACCAGATAATCCTAGTTATATTCCTATCTCATACCTAAATCTTTTCTTGGCAACTCTCGCCTCCCTCATCTTAAATATGTGCCCCCACCAGGTCAGGCTTGATGTTGCCTCTTTCTCTCGCTAACCTCAACTTGGTTTTATTTCAGTCTCTTGGCTTTAGCTCTTCCATCTGTTTCAGTTCAGTTCAGTTCAGTCGCTCAGTTGAGTCCGACGCTTTGCAACCCCATGAACTGCAGCACGCCAGGCCTCCCTGCCCATCACCAACTCCCGTCTGTTTACACCCCACTTTATCTCCAGTTCTACTACCTGTCCTGCATTTGTAAACCCTTGCAGATCTGTGTAGTATGGTGATAGCCATATGACTTCAACATAATCATTTCCCTTTCTCCTCTGAAGTTACCCTCAATCGACTTTTCTGTTTCATCCTGTCTCTGGCTGTTCTGGAGGTTCAACAACCCCTCCACCTTTCTCCCTTCTCTACAGGCCACACTTTTGTTTCTTTGTTTGTTTGTTTGTTTTCCAAGTTCTTTCTTAGATAGAAATCATACCACCTTATATCGGAACTGCATCAGATCTCCTCTTGCTACCTTCCCGTTGTCCTTTCCAGTCCATTTGTAATATTGTGCATGTGTGCTCCATCTCTTAGTCATGTTCAGCTCTTTTGTGACCCCATGGACTGTAGCCCACCAGGCTCCTCTGTCCAACGGGATTCTCCAGGCAAGGATGTTGGAGTGCTCTGCCATTTCCGCCTCCAGGGAATCTTCCCAACCCAGGGATCGCACCCAAATCTCTTGATTCTCCTGCTTTGTCAGGCAGATTCTTTACCACTGTGCTATAATATTGTGATCAGCCTTAAAAATCACCCTGATTGTGTTGTTTGTCAACTCAAGCCTTCGGTATCCCCCTTTATTTACAGTAACTGGTATAAAGTTTCTGTTCCTGGTATTCAAGGCCCATTCTAATATAGTCTTCAAAGTATGCATTCCTAACTCTGCCCATGTTTTCAGGCCATCAACTGGTCCCCTCAACCTTCAAAATATGGTGATTCTCAGGAAAACTTGTAAATTACTCCTCTATAGACCTTTTGTTTGCCATCCATTCTTGAAGATGTTTCTCTCTCATCTAAACTATAATCACTTTTGCCTGTAAAATTAATTTAGAAATTAATCAGATACTGACAATTAACATGTCTCCCATTGTCTTGTACCTTTATTTAAAACTTCATTTCCCTTTTCCTATGATTACATCTTGTTTCATAACATATTATTA